>KZ652012.1:0-13505 GCA_001010745.2 Gerris buenoi
AAAAAAAATAAAAACGCCCAAACTGCAGCTGGGATAAGCCTCTTTAGGATAGGTATTTGATATGTTAAAGTTTTCTTTGATTAAATTTGGTTGTGGGCGCCACCATTGGTTTTATCCTCCCTCCTCCCCTCATTGTGTTACAAATAGAAAAATGTTTACCAATAATAATCAAAAAAAAGTTTGGTTTACGGTATTCGAAAGTAAATCATATTTTTTAAATAATGTTTCATTTAAGTTAGGATATAGGATTCGTTTTCAGAAAAAGTAAAAATAAAAATACGATTTTTAGTCGAATAGCACGAATTTTCTTACTGCTTTAGCAAAGTGCAAAGCTTACTAAAATAACCACATTTAATGAGCTTTAATATTACGCTTTGGCCATCCAGATATATTTTATTGTTTGGCATCTACAGACCTAAATGCATTCCAAGGCTGTCCCCAAATGAACTACATTCTTCATCGAACGTGATAGTGCATACAGATTATGTTTATCAATGATAATTATTATAATGTAAAGGTGGAGGAGATACACATGCCTGTAGCTTACGCAAAATCATCCTAGCTATCTTGCATGTTAAATGGCTTGCATATAGCTGGCAAGCAAGCAGATAAAAACAATAAAAATCCCAGTTGTCCCAGTTACTGGCAAATACCCTCTGTTGGCATGCAAGCTACTTCCCCAATTGGACGGCATGTGTACCTCACCTTAATGGAAGTAGGTTTTTCTCAGGCAATGAGGCCAATGTCGAGGTGGTTCTTATCTCCTTTTGATTTAATAAATAGACAAAACAATAACACATCTTGGAAAGGTCTCATTTCAGAATAGACTCGTTTGTAAAAGTGTGAGTATTATTGCTACTAAAATGTTAAGATTTTCGTTCTCAAGTGGTCCCGCAAGTTTCGGTAGTTTTTTTCAATCGTGCGTTTTGTTGCAACTCTGTCTCAAAGTTCAGTATTTTACACTACTATAATTTTAAACATAGCTTATATGTACATTACGAACAGAACAATATCATATTTGCATACTTCTCGTTGGAGAAAGCAAACGCAAATTAGCATTACAAAAAAGTCTTTAATTCACAAATATTTTAACGTGGCGTGCTATCAAAAACATAGTAAGTTCATAGAGATATGGACCCCCTGGACATGGAGCTCATTGTTTGAGAATAATCTATTCCATTTAAATGACCAATATTAGGCTCTCACAAACAAACACATGTCTACACTTACGCTGTCTCATTTCATATAGAAACTTAAAGCGCATTTAGGTCTCTAGACGCCATACAACTAAAGATATCTGGATGGCCAAAGTGTCATATTAAAGNTTTTTTTTTTTCATCTAAATTATTTTGAGTTTTCATAGTTAAAATAATTATTGAATATATTTTCAAAATTTACCATAAACTAACGTCTCACCTTTTGTAATTAAAGCTGTTGGAAACCATTTTTTTAAACGAATTGTGATACACTGAGCTCAAAAGGTTTGTCTTCACTGGGTTAGAATGGACTGTACAATATTGTGTGTGCCGAATGTATATAGATTTACATTTCTTATTTTCTAAAAGGTACTAAATTACTAATATCTCCGATGATATACTATATCTATCTTTAGTATTTATTTAGAGGGTTTACAGCCTGAAACAATATAATTAGGAGTAGTTTATAATCTTAAGTGTGTTAGTTGTTAGTAAAAGTATTCTAGGTTAGAAATTGGTACTAAATCGCACTGTCTTCAGCGATAAAGTATTACTAACAAACTTTCATTTGAACTTTAAATGAAGGAATCATTACTCCACTTCAGACTTGAGTTTCTACAAATCCTTTTGGGACCTTTTATGCAAATGATAATTTTTTAGGTTACAATGAAAGTTTTCTACTAAAAGAGTTTGATGATAGGGTTCGTTTTGGTGGGATAGATAACGTATAATCTATAGGCTAATGATACTAATGAATCAGTCGTAATGGAAAAGCAATATATAGGTATTGTCATGGCCAACGCTATTAAGGTCACAGGCTGTCCATTTTGTTATAACAAAGGTTCAATGTTCTCTTTGAATTATACTGCTTTAAAGAGATTCCAAATACTCTAATTTCAAGGAAATAAATCTATTTATTTGTATTTTATACAAGTTACAGTTCAAATTGGTATTTGATTGTGAAATTTTAGAAAATAAGAAGAAAAAATCGACCTGTTTGAAACAACTAAAAAAAACTTTGCTATACAAATAACTTCAAGGTGAGTCGTCGCCGTCGGGACACTACATTTGATTCTCCATTTTGTTCGACATTATCTCAGAAACTAAATTTGTTCCCATTAAATCCGGCTTATAAATTTCTTTTTGTATGTACATATATGGACTACATACTATGTACAGTAGGTCCATGGAAGAAGTTGCCTATAAGTGTAAATTTCAAAATTAATTTCGAAGGAGTCACTTCATAAAATCTCCTTCTTGTTCTTAAATGAAGATTTATAGTTTTTCATTCGGTTTAAAATGTACCCTGTACCCAAAAAAATACACTTTTCTAAAATCGTACTAGAGGAAACTGGACCAAATTTCAACGATACTTCTTTAGATTGTTACTCCCCTATGTATTTTTAGAATATAAATGACATTGACTTAATAACTATTAAGACAGATGTTTAGCCCAATTTACTTTGGAAGAAACGAATATCACACTTCTCTTCATATAAAAGGAGTATCAGTCTAAAGACGAATATTCCGTACACCTTCTTTATATTGCTACTCCCCTCTGTTTTCTTTATAAGGGGAGTAACAATCTAGAGAAGTGCCATTACGAGTATACAAGAAAAATGCATTCGTTATAATTTCTTTAAGATACTATTTCTGTTTACACATTTCTTTTTAACATAATAATGTCGGAAATCGAATTTCAAAAATCCCTCCCCCCTCCCCGCCATTTATAAAATGTAAAATTTGTCTTATTCTAATAAACGAGGGATCGATTTAAAGATCCAATTGAGTGCACTCAAAGATATGTTATTAAATTTTTAATAGAAGCAATATGATATCATTTACAGGCGAAATCTTATTTATTATTTAAACGTTATTTAATTCTTTTATATAGAAACATTTACATTTTTAAAAAAGAATTTATTTTCTTAATTGATTTCCCCTTTAATTGCTTTCATGTTGTTTTTATCAAATTATTATTATTAGGGATATATTTTTGTCTGAATTGTATCCTATCCACGATGGTTTGTCCATATTATAGGTTCTTCAATGATAAGAATTGGATTATGTATGCCATATTGAGTTATCCTAAGGATAGCAATGAATCATTGTTGCAAAAGTCTGCCTGATGTTATCGATTGAAGGCTTTTTTAGGATAAACGATATCCTATGGATATCCAGTTAACGTCACTCAGGATCGCTGAATAGATAAAAGGTTAACAGATTACATAACAGATAACAGATGGTGTCTAAGAGGAGTCTTTGAAAAAGTCTGGAAAATTCAAAATATTTGGTTGTTGGTTCAAATTAATACATTCACTTTGAATACTCAATAATAGGAATAGCTCATAGTATAGTGAATCGAATAACCTGACTGCCGCCGAGGTAAACCAGTTCAAATTATATGAATATAATCCAATAGATTTCTATTTTCTACAATACTCTATTCTACTACTTATGGAACTCATAAGGTGTTATCACCAAGAGATATGAGTGTAAATATCATAATAGTACTGTTCATCATTTAAAATATTTTACATTTAGAAAATCCAGNATTGCGTTTGAGTAAAAATTCAATTAAACAGAGAAGCCAAACAGGACCAGAGTTTAATAATTAGAAAGGCAATTCGATTTCTTTCCAATGATTTGAATTCTACCTCTTCAGTCTATCGTTTATCTTTGTACTAGCTCTTCATTTAACGTACTCTACAGAGATATTTGAATTTATTCAAAATTAAAATTAGACTTTTTAAAATTTCTAAATATAAGTTTGTTAATAATTTTAATAGTAGTCGTTTCATATAAAATAATAATTCTACTTTATATGATATCCATATTTTTGACTAGGATTAATATTTCCAGCCTACAGCATATATTTTCCATAAGAATCAATTGAACTAACTTGCTGATGGAACATAATCTCGTAATAGAAGATTGCTAGTTTTGCAGCGCTAAAGTGAAGAAGTTTATAAAGAAGGCGTCTATCATATTGTGTTTCAGTTGTTCGATTTCGACATGGAGGTTGGTCCAATGCTAGAGGTTCTAGTAGGGAAGACTCTGGAGCAAGCCTTGGTCGAGGTGATGGAGGAAGAGGAACTAGAAGCTGTAAGAATCCAACAAAGAGAGTTTAAGGAAGCGAGGGACGCTGAGTTAGCTGAAGAACAAAGGCATGGTGGCCGAAACACAGACTGAGCTGATGTTGGACAGGCCAGAATCACCTGTCTATGTACCTGCTAAATCCGGAGTGGATACCTCCACTCAAATACAACCTGGAGAGGTACGAGCTCTTACCTTACCAACATCCAAATCAGATAATACATCAATAAAAAAATAAACTTAGATTTAGGGGTACATACTTCTTTAAATTGTTACTGCCCTATGGTTTTTTAAGAATAAAAATGACTGACTAAAATAATTAAGACAAAGGAATTTTTAATCCAATGTGGGAGTAACAGTCTAAAGAAGAACACTCCGGACCAGACACCTACTTTAGATTGTTACTACCCTATATTTTATTTATAAAGGGAGTAACAATCTATAGAAGTGCCGAGTTAGGACCATTAGAAGGTTTGGAAAGTATTATCTTCAGTTTCAGTACTCCAGAATAAAAAGTCAATAACTAAAATTAAGATATTAATGGTCGTATGAAGAACTCTGTTTAAGTTTATACGTTTCTCCTTCCTCAGATAAATTCTTATCACGGCAAATTAAATCATTATTTTTTTTTTATTTTAATTAAAAGTAGTTAAATTAGATAAGTTATTATATCTATGTAGATAAGTAATATATATTTGAAGACCAACAAATCAAAACAAACATTTATCTTATAATTTAAATCAGATTATAATTATTATTAACTACGGGAAACAGACAGAGAAAAATAGATTCAGCGCCGGGATTTGAACCACGGGCCTCTATATTTCCAGTATAGCGCTCTACCTACTAAGCTACACTGAAAAATAAGGTAGAGCCCTATACTGAAAATATAGAGGCCCGTAGTTCAAATCCCGGTGCTGGAGTCTATTTTTCTCTGTCTGTTTCCCGTAGTTAATAATAATTATAATTTGATTTAAATTAAAATTTAATCTTTCCTTAGTATGAATAATTGAATACTACCAAACACGTATAAAAACATTTATCTTATTGGAATAAATGCCTTAGCATAGCAATAACTAATAATGTCGAGATAAGTCGTCGCTGTCGGGACACTACTCGATTATATAAATTAATACTACGCACTTCTGTACAAAGAGGGCTGTAACCTTGAACAGCAGTTGAATTTTCCAAACAAATACCCTCAAAGCAGGAGAAAAAGTTCTATTGTAAACGTAAAATGATCTAGGCAATTAATTACCTGGAAGCTTTGTTATTGCGTTTGAGTAAAAATTCAATTAAACAGAGAAGCCAAACAGGACCAGAGTTTAATAATTAGAAAGGCAATTCGATTTCTTTCCAATGATTTGAATTCTACCTCTTCAGTCTATCGTTTATCTTTGTACTAGCTCTTCATTTAACGTACTCTACAGAGATATTTGAATTTATTCAAAATTAAAATTAGACTTTTTAAAATTTCTAAATATAAGTTTGTTAATAATTTTAATAGTAGTCGTTTCATATAAAATAATAATTCTACTTTATATGATATCCATATTTTTGACTAGGATTAATATTTCCAGCCTACAGCATATATTTTCCATAAGAATCAATTGAACTAACTTGCTGATGGAACATAATCTCGTAATAGAAGATTGCTAGTTTTGCAGCGCTAAAGTGAAGAAGTTTATAAAGAAGGCGTCTATCATATTGTGTTTCAGTTGTTCGATTTCGACATGGAGGTTGGTCCAATGCTAGAGGTTCTAGTAGGGAAGACTCTGGAGCAAGCCTTGGTCGAGGTGATGGAGGAAGAGGAACTAGAAGCTGTAAGAATCCAACAAAGAGAGTTTAAGGAAGCGAGGGACGCTGAGTTAGCTGAAGAACAAAGGCTACAAGAACAGGACATCAGGAGAAAACGAGAAATGGTAAGAACCCTTTAAAATCATTCAAACTTCCACATAAAACCGAATGCACAGCTTAAGTGTGGAACTGGGGTTTATAAAATACAAAATTAAATAGGACTCAAATTTAACCCTAGAAGGTTCATCTTATTATTACGCGCTNGTATGACATGGTCCAGTTAACAACAGTAAGGTTTGTAACATAATCCCCTTAACACATAACAATCTTTTATACTTATTTACATATTTTATTACAATGTTCTGATACTTTTATAATATACATTTAGTATCTACTTCTTTATTGATATTTTAGTCACTTAGGTCTTAATTTTTGTATGCAACCCGGGCTGCGCCGGGTACTTCAGCTAGTAAAATAATAAAAATAAAAAGTTTTCAATTATTTAATTCTACAAAAACAAATTTTATTAAAACTATTGTAGAAAGGTATGTTTAAATAATACATAACTTCCAGTTTAACAATAGTACCTTCATTACAAATTACAGGTTTTGTTTAGTGTAAATAACAACTGTAAGCGAATACTTTTTTTTTGTTTTATTAAAACAGTTATTTATTAATGTAGTTCAACAAATCGATTGTTTTTGAAGTAATTTGAGAGATCTGAAGGCGTCTATCATATTGTGTTTCAGTTGTTCGATTTCGACATGGAGGTTGGTCCAATGCTAGAGGTTCTAGTAGGGAAGACTCTGGAGCAAGCCTTGGTCGAGGTGATGGAGGAAGAGGAACTAGAAGCTGTAAGAATCCAACAAAGAGAGTTTAAGGAAGCGAGGGACGCTGAGTTAGCTGAAGAACAAAGGCTACAAGAACAGGACATCAGGAGAAAACGAGAAATGGTAAGAACCCTTTAAAATCATTCAAACTTCCACATAAAACCGAATGCACAGCTTAAGTGTGGAACTGGGGTTTATAAAATACAAAATTAAATAGGACTCAAATTTAACCCTAGAAGGTTCATCTTATTATTACGCGCTCATATTATACGTCAATTCAACCAATCTCATTATTTATTTATTATTTTTGTCTTAACAACTGTATAATAATATAAGTAACACTGAATATTTTGGTATTTTAGCCGTTTTTCTCTAAGCTAACCTTGGTCAGGTGATTTTATAAAACCTACCTATAACTTAACCAAAACTTATAATACCAAATTAATGAAAAACTCTTTTCCGCTTGAAACGCGTAAGGGGTAGGGTGGCTGAGGCGCTAACAGTAGCCACAACACAAGGTGAATAGAACAATGGTTCTATGAAGGTTGCTCTAACCTACAGCTATTTTGTTTTACGTTTAAAATAAAATTACTAAATGGGAAATAACTTTACTTACCTCGTAACATCGTCGTTGTTAAATTTTTTCGTATTTTACTGCCAACCTTTTTTTTGAAAATTTATCGTCTAATACAAACAAATTTGTCAAATTTTACGGTAACACATAATCTGTGCAAGTTTAAGCTTTATAGATAGTCCGGAAGTGGGTGAAGTATAGNTGCCATTTTATAAAAACTCGACCTTTACTTAAATCAAGCGTGTAGCTCATAATTATTCATAGGTTCTAGTTGGTACTCATGAAAAGGTTATAAAGGTAACATTAATACTTATTTTATATATTAATACATATACATTAATTCGATCTGAATTATAAATAAATTTACACTCCGTCAAAAATTTAAATGGTATGAATTGGTATTTGTATTAGTGCAAACATACTCGAATGGTAAAAAATGTAAGTACTTTTAACAGCGAGAGTAGTTCATGTTTTAGTAAATTGTTGATGTGAATTTGATATGATTACAGGAGGAGCGAGTTCGAGAACACGAAGATGCAATGCAGAGTCAAAATGAAGCCAAGGATCGGGTGGCAGCCGCTGTTATCACTACAGGTTACCTGGACACGCTTCTACCTGACGTAGTTCAAGGGCTTAAAGACTCCGGCCAGGTTCCGGATCCCATCCAGCAAGGTAATGTCATAGAATCATAGAACTCATAAACATCATAGATTATGAACACCTTATTAGTTTAGACGCATGTCATCATCAACTAATTAACTTATTAATTGATACATACATACATAACAATTTTTAACATACTAAAACAAGTTTCTTTCACTCATGTCAGCTTTTGTAATAAATTAGTCCAGTGCAATTAGACATTGCACTTCGAAAAAATTAGGGGAAAGCTGAATTTTGGCATGAACCTTGATATTGCAGTTCTAAACATGATATTAAAAGTCCCCATTGATCCGAGTGCCGCTAAATGAACTGCGCGGGGTCAAAGGTCATCAAAAGCGGTTTTTTGTGAATATCTCATTAACTATCACTTTTACAGAAAAAATACAAGTAATCAAATTTGTAGCTTAGAACATTTCCTACAAAAAAGATCTTTTGACTTTTATTCGTAGGTGTAACGGTTTTGGAAATAATCTCAATTTACCTTCTTATTTATCACGAAACATGGACTCCTCTTCACAGCCCCTAAGGCCTAATTCACACACGAATGGCGTGGGTCTAGCGTGGCACTGGTTTGTGCCACCTCAATACGCTAACTTATAGCCCAATGTTTACTTGTATGGCATGGTAGAGGGTGGCAAGTGGCGCCACTCGTGACTTATCGAAGTGGGTGCCACTTGCAAACCATTCATTTCTTTCTCTGTTCTTCCTTTGTTTTCTATCTTCTTATGTCGGAGTGGCGTGGCGGAGGCGCCACTTGCCACCATATAACACGCCATACCAGTGAACATTGGGCCATAAGTTGGCATATAGAGGTAACGCAAACCAGCGCCACGCCAGGACCCACGCCACTCGTGTGTGAAATGGGCCCAAAGTGGTGTGGAAAGGAGTCCAAGTTTCATGGGAAATAAGAAGGTAAATTGAGGTTATCTCCAAAACCGTTAAACCTACGAATAAAAGACATAAGATCTTTTTGTAGGATATGTTCTAAGCTACAAATTTGATTACTTGTATGTTTTCTGTAAACGTGACAATTAATGAGATATTTACAAAAAAAAAATATTTTGATGACCTTTGACCCCGCGTAGTTCATTTAGCGACACTCGGATCAATGGGGACTTTTGACATTTTGTTTAGAACCGCGATTTCAAGGTTCATGCCAAAATTCAGCTTTCCCCTAATTTTTCCGAAGTTTAGCCATTTTTTTGTCTAATTGCACTGGACTAAATCTTTCTCAATGCAATTTATAATGAATCAGTTGGTCTATCTCGATTATGAACAAAAAATACGTTAGTTAAGTCTCATATATATTATGTTATCATTTTTGGGAAATTATTGTGTTCTTTTTCATTAATGACATATTAAAGGTCCACATAATTTACATTCCCCAACCTTGCTTTTATAGACATGGTGATTTTCGTTCCTCCGTGCTTTTTTATTTTAAAAATTATTATAAAAACTGATAACATAACTCTTGGGTGACAAATATTGGCAACATTGTTTTTTTTACTGCTAAAAATTAAATTTCCTGCGATTCATTCTTACTATTAGGCTAGGCGCACGCTGGGGGCAAAACAGACTGCAGACTATCTACCCTCAGTCTGCCCTGGAGCAAAAGATTGTTGCCGTCCAACAATCTTTACCCTGGGAGACAGCCTCCGCAGACCACCCGCAGACAGTCTGCAGACTGTTTTGCCCCCAGAGTGCACCTAGCCTTAAAGTATCTCCAGAAGTGATATCCTTCCTCTTTAAATGTAGAATATGAGATTAGTGTGTCAATACTGAGATCCAATGACAGCCTCTGGTAAAATCAAACCAAGTTGAAGTTGGATATATTTTAATGACTTTAGTCTACTAGGATTACTTTACGTTGAGATATAAATATCTTGTGACTCTGTTACACATCATAAGTTCATTTACAAAATCATTTACTCATAACATAATACTATTTCATTTTTTGATTAATTTAAATGTTCTTCATTTTAAATCATTGTTGTTCATTCACAAGCACGCCTTGTTATTTTGGGTTGTTGCGAATCATTCATGTTTTACTGTTATCATTCATTCATCATTGTAATGGGCCTAATGATCCGGTGCCCTGCACGTGTGTGATAACACATTTTTTAATCATCCTTTTCTTTTGTTAACAAATATTTTGTAAATTGTGGGAAAGAATTGAGTGGCATTGTCTTTAGGAAGTTAGAGCACATGAAGGTTAATGAATAATTATTTAAACTCCATGGTTATATTAATGAAAGTAGGACTTACCGACTAGATTAGCATGATCTGGAGAGACTGCGATCTACAAATCCAGCAAGAATGCGCTTGTGTCTTGAATATGATAACTTTACTAACTCGCCGGAGCAGTCCTTGCGTTTTCTTCTTTTGAACGATACTCACTTTTGTTTTTGTTTAATATTAGGGATTATTATTTAAGGCTACTTAAAAGTTTGCTTCCTATCAGTGTTACTATTCTCAGCCACACGATGAAGCATGTAAACTCTCGGCCTCGTTTAAATACTTTGAAAACTAAAAGCTCGTTTAAAATTTGAAATCTAAGTGACGTTTACTGTTTACGCGATTGCCGCTCATCAATGCCTCAAGGTTAACTCATTTGATGTCTAACCATAAATTATGGATGAAGGATGACATTTAAAAAAACTTTCTCGAAAATAATAATGATTACTAGCATGATCATTACGATCAGATCATGCTGGTGATATATTACTACTATTATGATTAAATGGACTTCCTTTCTGAATCATGTTTAATATTTTAAAATATGCATAGCACAAATGCTGATTTGTTGCGGGAAATTTGAAATGGAGGTGGCAATGACCGATATGATTCTCCGAAAATGGAAGATGGCTCGGGGGTAATAAACTTTGTGCACGAACAAAAATGGAAATTTACCAGATTCGTGGAAAAAGAAAGAAAGTTTATCAGAAATTAAAGCCCTACCAAGTTCTTTTTCTTAATAATTTACTATCATGCGTCACACCTTTCTTTCGAAAGGTTATGTGATAATTAGATCGATAACTACAATGTATAGAAAGCTTTAACCTTTAGTAGTATGAATTTTTCTGGTTTCAAAAGTTGATTTTAACTGACGTCAACAGTTGATTTTTACCTCTTAGGTAAATTTTACACTATTTAGCTTTATTATTTAAATATTGTTTGAATTATTTCCATGGACGGACGGTTATGCCAGATCTTTAGCCAGCTCGTGTTGAAACATAAAATGCAAATTTGTATCTTAAATCCTCTAATTTTCTACGTGAGCTTTCCAAAGATAAATCGGTATGGTCATAATTCGATTAATATAAGAACACCTTAAATTCGACAAGTGTCTTGCCCATAAATGTGGGCTCTTAGCATAAAAGTGGTGTCATGAAGCCATACAGAAGTCACAGAGTGTTTTCCCCCACCCTTCCTTCATTGTGCTCTTGCGCAGAGTTTCGTTCAGGTTATAAACAAAGCCAAATATTATACTATTATGAAAATACAATATGGTCTAAAAATGAAAAACGTGTGTATCTATTATATACAATGCAAATGGATGACTTGAAAAACGAACTAAAAATGTATATACAAGAGGGAATAATAGAACGGCAAAGTTTCATTCAGGTTAGCTTCAACGAGAGAAAGAACCAACTTTTCTCATCTCGCGTCATTTTATGAGAACCAATAGATTATTCTCAAGCGCGTAAAAAAACGCAGACTATGAACTGGCCTTAAGAAACTAACACAAACAAATGCAGGCTAACTGTTACAGCAGACGTTACACATATTAGTTACCTAACTTATGTTTGACAATATAACAGTTGGCAAATGTTTAATGACTTATTGCTGATTTTGACTGACATTAATCTTCAGGATTACAATTTATGAAAAGTGAGGCGGGGGGCACCTGAAAATTTTAAGGTAGAGGAGGTAAATACTACATAAAATTATGATTTAAAATTTCTTAAAAAAGTATAAGGTAAGCAGCATTTTTTTTTACTTTAGATTCGTGTTCTGCTTGGGTTGAAGATATTTTAAAGCCCGAATATGTTTTCCACTAAATTCCTTTAGGTGAATAATTGGTCGAAAAACCTCAGAAACACCATTTTATTGGACTTTATTTGGATTTCAGACACGGATTCAGCACAAAAAATACTTCAAAAAATTACATTTTTTTTTATACTGGTGCTTTTGTTTTGCAGAACTGTGTTCTCATATCATTTGGCACACTTCATGACTCAGTTTTCCTTTTATTAAAGAAATTATAAACCATCCACTTAGAGTAGAGCTACACGTTTTGGGCTCTATGCCTACATTTTATTTTCAAATAACTATAATATCGTCCTTTACAGATTTAGAGTTATTTTCAAATGACTTTATTCCTCGTCCTTTATAGATTTAGAGAACATATTTTTACTTATAGAACTAGATGATTGTGCAGTGATTAGTTATGATAAATTAGCGATGTTTACCTATGTACATACAGAGTGTTTATATGTGTTGGACGGCGTGGTGTGTTTGTAGAGATCGAAGAAGGTTTCATGTCTTGGTTGTTGGATGAAGTTAGGGGAGAGATCCAGCGGGTAATCCAAGCCGAGGATTTCATCACTGGTACTATTACACTTTTACCTTTTTTTGCTTTAATTAATTTAATGCTTTATTCGTTAGTACTTTTCGAAATGCATTCTATGAATAATATTTCCTTTATAGTACAGTCATTTTAGCCATAAATATAGTTTCTGAACCAAAAAAGTCTTTTCTGTTTTTTAAACGATTCATTACTTTGACATTCTGAGAAACATATTGAAAATCAGCAACGAGATCGCGTTCACGTTAGTAAATATTCAAGATCAAAGGTCAATAAATTATTTTATCTACGACTTGCACTGTAAGTAGACTTTACATTGCTAATAACAGGGAGGGAAGTGTTACTTCCCTCCCTTGGGAGTAAAAAAACAGTGATACCAACTTAAAAGGTATTTTTTAGGTAAATTTTAAATATTATGTTGTTTTTTTAGCTGTTTTGTTTACTTTTTTTCGGGAAGGTTACTTTAGGTTATCATACAAAGTCTTTAAATTAAAAACAAACTAAACGTAATTAAATTAAAAACGTATATATTTAGTATAAGAATTGTTATTTTAATAAATCAAGTAACTAAATATCAGTTTAAGGTGTTTAAATTGCGTGAATTTATAAGTAAAACTTTTATATTTACAAATTTAATAGCTATTACCCATGGTGCACTAGTCGTAGATAAAATTTAATACACAACATGGATCGAAGTATTTCTACTCTCGGGATTATCTCTCTCGGCAAGCCTCTAGAGCTAATACTACAGTTATCTCCCT
>KZ652012.1:21541-33042 GCA_001010745.2 Gerris buenoi
GAGATAACTGTAGTATTAGCTCTCGAGGCTTGCCGAGGGAGATAATCCCGAGAGCAGAAATACTTCGATCCATGTTGCGTATTAAATTTTATCTACGACTAGTGCACCATGGGTAATAGCTATTAAGTTTGTAAATATAAAAGTTTTACCTACAAATGCACGTAATTTAAACACCTTAAACTGATATTTAGTTACTTGATATAATAACAATTTTTATACTAAATATATATGTTTTTAATTTAAAGACTTTGTATGATAACCTAAAGTAACCTTCCCGAAAAATTAGTAACCATAACAGCTAAAAAAACATTACTACCAACATATAATACTTAAATATTACCTAAAAAAAATACCTTTTAAAGTTGGTATGATTGTTTTTTCACTCCCTGTTATTAGCAATGTAAAGTCCACTTACAATGCAAGTCGTAGATAAATATATTTTCAGCGAAGGCAAGTTTATATCGACAAAGAAATAGCTCTGAGATTTGTGACTAATATAAATTGACTCGGAATTGGCCAAGTTCTTTCTCTTTCGGGTCCAAAAACGGAGCCAAAAACGAGGACCCTATTTTGTATCCTTAAAACCTAGAGTAATGATTTATAATTATAGGTAGAGGTTATCCAGTAGCCATCTAAAGTAAAGATGTGCGGATCAATTAAATTTAGTTAATTTCGTTGCTTTTTAGAAGGATATAGTGATAAAATCAAACACGGATGGTATTATATTAAGTTCTAGTAAAAGACATCCTGAGGATGCGAGAAGATGTGGCGAGGGACGAAGGTAGTGATATACCGGATGATGAGCCGCCGCCTGAATTTATGACTATGGAGGAGCAAGAAGTAGTTACCAGGGAAATAGAAGAGGAGGAGAAGCCACAGGAATTTATTCCCCCTAAAGAAGTGGAGACCACCGGCCAAGACGATACTCGTAAGTTTATTTTGTTGATTTTATTACCATAGTGTTGATAAATAATCGTTGACTGAATCAAAGAAAACAAAAGTTTTTTTTAAATTTTTGGTAGTTATATTACTACGGAAAGATTAAACTTTAAATAATCCAAATTACAATTATCAATTTTTCTCTGTATGTCTCCCGTAGTTATTGATAATTGTAATTTGGATTATTTAAAGAAAACAAAAGTTTAAAGGAATTTAATTTATACAATTAATGTTGGTTAATTTACCAATTATACATTTTCCGCAAGACGCGTTTTGCGGGAAGACAAAACGTCTAGACGTCCAGTGCTTTGCCACTGACCACACAGACCTTATCGGTGTATTAGTAATGTTGGCAATGCTGCATTACCAACATGCAAGGGTTCCCGCTACATGCTTTAATGCATCGATACCTTGCAGCAATTATATGCCCAAAAGGTACAAAGAACTGCATTCCTCCCTCAGGCTAACGGTGATGTAAAATGTGTGCACCTCTCAAAATTGTTTGACCGAAAAATCCCAAAAACAATTTTTTTCCAAACTTTAAGGGAAAACGTTATTTGTAGGAAAAATTTGGCCTTCAGTTTCAGATTCAGCAACCTCATAAAACATGAAGTCCTGACAAAAATTAAGTTAAGAGTTAAATTAGCGATCTCTTTTGCTCCATTTTTGATAGTATACCTAATAGCAGAGGTTTTAACCCTTATTCATACACACCTATTTTTAATTTTACACGCCATATTTTAAGGAATTTGTTCCTGACGGCTATTTTTGTTTAACTTTTAAGAGATATGTACTCACCCAATGACAGATAATAACCCGATGACATATTATAATGACCACAATTATTATTTGGAAATAATTAATTAAAATTAAAGAGATTCAAACTAAAGCCTTGTTCGCACTTGGCAAGTAATTTAGTCGAGTGACGAGTAGTTTAGTAAATATGCGAGTCCGAACGGCAACATTTTAGTCCAGTAATTTAGTCACTTACTAAACTACTTGACTAAATACTCAATTCATTTCATTCTATTTTTTCAGGCGAGTAGAGCCCCCACCCACCCCGCATACTATCCGCTAAAGAAGTGCGAACCTGTAAAATTAGTTTATTTCTACAGTACCACAAATATGTCTCGTTGGAATGAAGATAAAACTTTGCAGTTTGTTGCGACAACATGAGTGCCAACAACATGAGTGCCTTTGGAACATTAAATCCCCGCTTTATAAACATAAATATAATTATAATAATTTTAATAATAACTATTTAAAACATAAATATAAATAATTTTGCTTTTGACGTACTAATTTCTTCTTCAACTTCTTCTAAAATAGACATTGCAATAAGCATCATTAGCTTATTTACTTTTTTGTGTTGCCTGTCCATCTTATAAATACACTAGCTACTAATGTACTGGACAGTTTAGTAAAGTGCAAGTGCGAACGATTTTTGGTGAGTTGCTACTAGCTCAGTTACTAAATTACTCCCCACTTGACTAAATTACTTGCCAAGTGCGAAAAGGCTTTAGAGATAAGATCTTGTTAAACTTTTGTTGAAGAGATTTTTTGAACTTTTTTCTTTAACAAACCAATCTGAATTGATAATATTCGATTAATTTTGTGACGAATATGCATCAAAACTGTGTTTTTTTTCAAGGGAAAATGGCTAAATACACGAGAATAATAGAAGAAAATATAAATCCACTTAAATTTTATGTTTTGGACATAAGATGGTACATGCTTATTTTTGTAACGAAGGAGAAATATTTATTTTTTTTAAAAAATAGTTTACTTTTTAAATATGGCATATTGCTATTTTTTTAACTTATTATAACTTTTTTTAACTTTATTTATTTAACTATTTTTTTAACTTTATTTATTGTCCCAACCGATAATAAAATGAATTTTGTAACCGGATGTAAGATGTACCACTTTACACATTTATTTGGCGAATATTCATGATGTAATAAATAGAAAGCCAAACCTAATTAATTGTAATAAAAGAAAGTAAAAAGTTTAGATAAAGCACTAATAACCAATAAATGACATTCATTGATTGACATTGATTCATCACTAAAAAACTAACAAGAGATTGGTATTTTTTCTGTGGTACAGGAGAGTGGAGGATAAATATCTCGTACACCCTGACCGCTTAACTTTTATAATTATAAGAAAATTAAATCAAAATTCCTATTTGATAACAGAAAAACATCAAAGTATGTTTTCCTGCTCGAGGTTAAGTTTTTTCCTGAGGCGCCGCCGAAGAAGAAAACTTCATTAGCTCTCGAGGCCTTAGGGCCTAGGGAGATAACTGTAATTTTAGCTCCCGAGGCATAGCCGAGGGAGATAATCCCGAGATCAGAAATACTTCGATCCATGTTGGGTATTAAATTTTATCTACGACTAGAGCACCATGGGTAATAGCTAAGTTTGTACGTATAAAAGTTTTACCTACAAATTCACGTAATTTAAACACCTTAAACTGATATACTATACTAAAGACACACGTTTTACAACTAACACTTTCAATAGTTTGTTTTTAATTTAAAGACTTTGTATGATAACCTAAAGTAACCTTCCCGAAAAATTAGCTATAAATAGCGGAAAAACTTTACCAACATAATACTCCAAAAACTTAAAATACCTTTTAAGTTGGTATGATTGTTTTTTTTTTTACTCGCAAGGGAGGGAAGTTACACTTCCCGCCCTGTTATTAGCAAGGTAAAGTCCACTTACAATGCAAGTCGCAGATAAAAAATAGTATCTTATACTTTATCTTTTAACCCAGAATGTTAATTTTCCTTGTCTAAACATTCTAAGGATTTGAATTAAGTGTTGCGTCAAAATATTGCTCCTTAGAAACAATTATGATGCGATATTATTTATATAATTATCTATAGTCCCTAACAATAAACATATAATAATGTACTTGCGATATTAAATTTTAATAATTATCTACAAATGATTTAATTTTCTCTTAAGGATCAATTGCCTATTCGTGGTCTGTCGCCGTTAAAACCCTAAAGAGTTAGTTACACCTCCGTCTTGGGTACATCCACAGGAATTTTAGAAAAAAAACGAAGTGAGAGTGTGAAGAAATAAATAACTAATTATAAATTTGTTTAAATAAAAATTGTCCAAACCGTAAAATTAAGTGGATTTATTCTTAAACTTATTATTTATTTAAGTTTACATTTAGGTAGTTCTAAATTATGGTCATTTTATATGAGAAATATTTATATTTCTTAGTACTTAAAACGTTATAAAATTTTAAACTTTCTCAAAGATTATGTCTGCCTGTCGTGTGTCGTTTCTTTAGACGTGAGAAGCCTACAAAAGTTCTGAAAATTATACTCCAACGCAAATTAAATTCCCAACAAATTAAATTTAACTCTTAATTTTAAGCTTTGGAGCACTGCCTACCCAAAAGTCCAGAAAAATTGTGCAAACAAATTATTTCTACATAAAGTTGTGCATAACGTATGTCCTTTCATAACATACAAAAAGAGCAGTTTGGTAAATAAATCGTAGTAACAATCCGGACGAGTCAGTTAACCTACCGTTCCAATATGGCGGACATTTAATTTTTTTCTTAGCTTTAACATTTATTCAGTATACGTGAAAAAAATTCGTAAATTGCATTTTTATTGACCTAATGCAACGAAACTAATCCGAAGCTAGCTAAATCATTCTCAAGATATTTTTAAAGATTTTTATGGGGGAGGTGACATTAATTCTAACGAAATACATATTATGTGACTTATTAAATAGTACATTACGCGTCTAGTGGGGAAAGTAGCCTTTTGAAAGCGAGTGTGGAGTTTGCACCCGAGCGACAGCGAGTGTAGGTAAAGGTAAAACTCTCAGAGCAAGGAAGGGTAGAGGGAACAATAATATAGAATCTGGGTCTCAAAAAGTGGTTCATTAAGCTCCCCCCATATACTAACACTTTCAAGCGGCAGTTTGGTGAAACAATATCGATATCTCGATAAAAACTCGAAATTTATCTGATATCAGCTGATAACAATAAATGACATTTTCTTTCGACATTTAATATTTTTATTTTTAATACAGTTTTCTTCATAAATATGTACTTTAATGTTTGTTGTTGACCTTATTAATTATCTAAAGGCAGTAATGTTGTTAATAAACGTGTAACAGTTCCTAGATAACCAACAGCAATCTTCTTTGAATGCGGTATAAAATAGATGCTACTGATAAGGATTTGTTGACAACCGTCTGTGGGGACAGAAAGACAAGGAACAGGAATAGACCAATAAGACAAGGACCAGTGACCACGTGATCACTTTAGTTCGGATTGAGCTCGCTTAAAAGTGTTAGTATATGGGGAGAGCATAATGAACCACTTTTCAAATCGCATTGGTCCCTCTACCCCTTCCTTGCTCTGAGGTAAAACTACGCGAGCAAAGCAAAATGCCGTTTTAGCAGGAGGTGCATTCCGTACTTTATCTGCGATTCCTTTTTTTACCGCAGTAGGGCGGAAAAAAAGAGGAATTATAAAACGCGCAAGCGCAATGAATACAACTACCCAAAGAATCACTTTCTCTTTCTATGCTTCTAAACAGAGACACAATGTTTATATTTCGAATCAATCGTAGATAAAATTATTTTCAATTATGTTACGTGTAATACCTACCGTTTTTCTTAGCGTATATTACTTTGTCTTAAGAGTAAAATTAGACTTAGGGATATTGTCACATTTATATCACAAGTGTGATATTCTATTGTCCCAAGGTACATTGGACTAAAAATATTTTTTTATTACCTAATAGTAATTTAGACTAAGGAGTATATACTTCTCACTTCTCTGTATATGTTCATTTGTCTAAATAATTATATAGACAAAGTGATATAGGGGAATGCTTAAGTAAAATAGTACCGAAAAAATGTAGGGAATAGCTTAAAAATTAAATTTATTTTTTAATGTAAATGCGCCATAATACGTTATTTAACGAACTTAAAGATTCATCCAACTCGTAAGAACTGGTGAAGAATTCGCCAAATTGGAAAGAACATTTCATAATATTTTTTCCTATGCATATTTTCTAGTAACATAAAAGTCTGTGGTTCCTGAACCATCAGAACCTGATTTTTTTGTTTTAATTTCCAGGTACTGCGTGGAAAGAAGTTGTAGGAATACAAAGACTGAAAAAATAAATCGAACAAAATTTACTTATCTGAACAAATATATTTAGTTAAGGAATAAAATTCTTCTACAGGCTATAAAGGGTTTAGTCATAATTTCTTCCCCGGCTTTAAAACGATGATTTCCCCAATTGAAGGATTTAAGAAGAAGAGAAAAAGTCACATTTATCGTGTTTTAAATTATGTGTTCATGGGAAATCATTGCATGATAAAAGGTATCTACATCGCACGGAAGTCTAAACATAGGGAAAATAATATGACTGAATTCCGTGATCGTAAAAAAAGAAGGAAATTTGGTCATTCTTTTGGACAGTATGCTTTCTTTGCTTGCAAAGATGGTCGTAATTTTCCATTAAATCTACGTGATTTGAAGATAAGAGGCAATCTACGTGATTTGAAGATAAGAGGCTCATAAAATTGATTAGAGGGGTGAAAACAAGACTTAAATATCGTTCATCTTCCGTTTCAGTCCCATCTCTAGATTGTAATGGAATCAAAAATATGTAAAATAGAAAAATAAATCCCAACAAATCCACTCGTAAATTAGGTGTACGTTTACCTTAATGCTCTGTAAACATGCGTAATAATATATGCTAACGTATATTAAAACTTTTATCTAAAACAGACATATATTTTGTGTTAAGGCCCGTTTACACGCTCAAGCTATTTGCACAACACAAACCTGGCTTTGTACAAGCCAGTTTGTGCAAGTAAATCGTTTCGTGTAAACACAGGCATGAAGTTTGCGCAAGCCAAACTGAATGTTCAAACCATTTGCACAAACTGGCGTGCGCAAACCAGTTTGTGCAAATGGCTTGAGCGTGTAAACCGTGCTTTGGAGCAAAACATAATGGGAAATTAAATTTTCGAATCTTTTTTTTTTTTGGAGCTTCTAAGAGGTCCATAGTCCATAGGCTCACCACAGATTAGCATCAGCATAAAACTTTTTTATAAAACGACGACACTTACAAATAAATTTCCAATGATATCTATGCTAATGCAACTTTCTCGTTTCTTCGCACACTAATTACGATTTTCTTATCAACCCCCTAATGATGGAAAAGAAAAACCTTGAACCTGACCTTATAGCCAAGTGAGAAGAAAAGGACAATCAAGCTTTTTTACATTTTTATTCCTTTACTAAATATGTTCATTGTGAAGAAATAAAAACTTTTTTTAGCCCATTATGTTTATTATTGATCTATGATATATCTACAAAAATAAATTTTTCAAATATGTCACACATGCAAACTTCGCATTTACTTAAGTGTTGTACAGCAATTAGTTGCAACAATATTGTTTTTTAAAAAAAAACGACAATTATTTTATACATTCACCAGTTTAAAAAGTAAAAGATGGAACGTTTTCAAAGTGACATGCGAAATCTATTTTAACAAAGTTAAATATATTATTAAAGGAGTGGCTGTATTAACGTCAGAAGATAATAGAGGCTCGAGCAGTGCCTTTTACTGCCTAGTAAGGCAAACAAGGCATTTATATTTAGTTTTTTTTTCGTGTAAAATCGATGAGCTCTGGTCATTGAACTATATGGACTCTGGGCATTAACATTACCATTCCACTGACCTTTGCAAACACGACTTGCATCTCAAATTACTTACCTTAAACAAAACTTCATTTACATAAGACTTTAAATTTCACCACCAAACTACTCTTTAACCACTGTTATTAGCTTAAATCCCAAGAGAAATGGGTTTATAGTTGAAATTTCTGCGATTTTCTTTTTTTCTAACTTCTTATTATAATTTAAAAATGCAAATGAGTAATTTCCGGGGTTATATTATTACCTTCAGACAAAGGTTATAAAATAAAATAAAATTCATATTATTGGTGTAGCTTACATATTAAGAATTAAAGTCTGTGCCAAACAAGAGTTAGTGCGTTGACAGCGCGGGAAAAATTTGCAAATGGGGTGGGAAGCCAATGAGAGCTCAAGATTTTCCCTCTGAATAAACATATAAGAAGGTAAATTTAGTTGCTTTATTTTTTCCCTCAGAGGTTGGCCAATCTGTGTGTCAACACATACTGTACGTTCGCTTCTTACATTCAAAGTAATATGCACCGTGTCGGTGTGTCGGAAGCGTGTGACAAAAACATGAGTAAAAGTTGACAGATTTTAGGGAAATTTGGTGCACATGTTGATTTTACAAATACCCAGGACAAGGTTGTTTCCTTTTTTCCATCTGCCCTTTAGTAAAACCAACAGTAACACCGCTATGAAGTGGATAATGATCGTTAAAACTATTAAAGTGGACCTAAACGTTTAAAATGTAGAAAACAACGTTTATAGCGACATCTAACGTTCTAATGTAACGATTTTAATAAAACTTCATACACATCGTCTAAAGTATACAATTGAAACAGGCATGTAAAATTTCAACCTGATACGAGCAAGAGTTTTTGTGTAGTGAAGTAATATATTTTATAATATTCTAAATTGAGTAGGCTGGGTAGGTATGGAAGAATTATGAAAAAATACCATGGAAACGGGTATTGAATATAAAACTAAATTGAGACACGTGCAGTTCAGTTTGTATGATGAGCAAATATATGATATGACTCAACTATAACTAGTCTAGGAATTTATAGTTTTCATAATGATTGTGAAAATTGTTTTGGAAACTCCTCATATAAACCCTTTGAGTTTGAAACCTAAAAAGTTTTGAAAAGTAATGGAAATGTAGTTACTCTTTAGACTTTAGACGAAGCAGATATTTAAGATATTTAATCACCAGTTGAAAAAAATAAATAAATAAATAAAAATAAAAATCAATAGGTATTACATATGCTGCTGAAACCTTCTTATACATCAAAAAGAAAACGAACTGTTTATAATTTAATGTGTTCATTATAGTCTAGGGAAATAAGAAATATTAGTGGAAACTATTTTCATAAGTTTTGAAACTCTGTAAAAACACTCTTATGGGGTGTAGTAGTAAGAAACAGAAAAGTTCTCCCCTCTTAGAGGGGCGTGCCCCCCCCCTCCCCTACCTCATCCCTAAAGTTCAAAAAGTTTTTCGCAAAACGGTTTATTTCTGAAAGAGAACTATTTTTATCAAAAATATTTTCATATTGTTCTTCAGTTTATAGGTCTCTAGGGCATTAAATAAAATAAAACTTTATACTACTCCATGTCAGCTATAATTGGCCTCCTTTGAGGCATCTTCAGGCCTTTATTCAGTTTTTCTGTTATATTATATATTCTATATACATTTTTGCTTTATTATGTTATTTTTTCAGTCTTCCAACTGTAAGTCAACCTAAAAACTTTTACTACTTTGTTGAAACACTGTTCTCAATATAAACTAAAATTCATTAAAAACCACTAATTCTCTCTTGGAGAAAATAAGTCATGAGTGAGACTCATATAATAGAAAAAAGGGTAATACACAACAAATATTTTCATATTATAAACCTCAAAATCATTAAATTTTTGTTTTAATATTATTGTTTTTTAGACTTTTAGGACTATTAATTTTATTTTAAAAGTGTAGATAAAATAGTATAATGACAAAGGAGGGAAAATATATTAAAAACTATACAATACAAATTAAAGTCGTATACACAAGCCATACTAATTTAAATCCTATTCACTTTATATACAGGGGTTAGATTTTAAAGGGAGAAGAGATCAAGTGAAGCTGGAAGGTGCATCTCCTACGTTTTACGCCAGATTAGGCAGGTGGTTATCGAATTAGGTACGGAAACAGGGGGGCAGCTACGACAAACGATAATGCCCTAGAGTTAGGCGCACTCGCCAGAGTAAAGAGGGGTCTCCTTTTGTCAAATATTTAGGCACGGATGATGCCTGAAAGACACCCCTATAGGATGAAAAACCGTATCCAAACAGGAAGGGATGGTCACCCTACAAAAACCAGACAAAGCCAGGCAACCAATCAGGAATAAGTTAAGTAAAACTCACTTGTGTGGTCACAGCTTGTGGTCCTAGACCGCAGCTTGGTTTGACTATCTTTAAGAACGTCAGCTTGTATACCAAATATTAAAAAAAATTCACGCGGCAAAATTCTAATGAAATACAACATAACTGGGGGAAGTTGTTTGTCCAAATTACTTTTGGTGAGAGATGACTTCTAGACATGATGGTAGTCAGTTGGTTGTGACTTGTAATGCTTGATTTTTTGGGGGGGAATATGTTTATGAAAAAAATGAATGATGGATTGAATTCTATTTCTTGTCCCTAAACGTACAATTTTAAACATCAGATACTAGTAGTTGGAATATTTCGGATCTAAAAAACATTTTAAGCTACAAGCACTGTCATCCTATATCACCCTAAGCGTTTTTTTTTTACCTAATAACACTCTAAGTACTTTATTATTTGATTTTTTTTGTATGGTGTTTTGACCGAATTATCTAACTAATATAATTTATTCGTAACTTGCAAAGAACAAGCAAAATAAAATGTGAATCCTTGACCAGGTGTTGTCCAACTAGGTCAGTATAAATCGATAGAATTATGTATTACTTAACATGTTAATAAGGAATGCCTTAGTATATATTATCATGCACTTGACCAAGAAACATGACTATTTGCATGCATATGCATTTAATGTCGTCTTAATACATCCTGATAAATAATTTGCATATGCATTTGGTGTTGTTTTAATATCTTTGATAACCTGATAAATTAATATAGAACTAAACAATGATAAGGAGTTCCAAGGTAACAGAAAGCAGTTGTCATTGAATCTGAATCCGGTGATTCTTAATATTCCTGTCAAATTTTAGATAAATATTCAGACGCTTATGACAAGCTTTGAATTTCCTGTCTAGATGTTTCAGTCGTATTAGTAAATTGCAGTCAATTGTGCAAAATATTTATTGGAGACTGGCTGCAAATAATTTTACTTGGTTAAGCTGCTTAAAAATATTTTTAAATACTAGCTATTTTTTTTACAATACACTACTCACACTTGCTCCTAATTTTTATTCTTACGAGCTTTCCGATGGCATCGGTAACAATTTTGATATTTTCGAGGAGGAAAAAATCCTTGATAAAAATATATTTCTGACATCAGGCAACATTTTTGGTCTCGGGTCGAGGGGTCGGACAGTCGATCTGCCTGTCCATCAATATATTTGTTCTGTTTGTCAACCTTTTTGTGAATCATCTTTAAAACTACAAGTCCTATTTTGATAAAATTAAAGTCCGATCGTATTCTTATTCTACTGGAAACTAAATTAAAATTTTCGGTAAAAGAAAAATGTATTACTATTTTTTATCAAATACAAAATAGTTATTTATGTATCTAGGCAGCAAAATGGAATTTTACTGACGAGTGATTAGATTAGCCTCCGAGCCGGAGGCGAGGATGGGCTATGATAATTAACTGCCTCGGCTTCGCCTCGGCAGGTAATTTACC
>KZ652012.1:51048-65666 GCA_001010745.2 Gerris buenoi
CCGTCAACCCTCGAAGGGTCGGAGTTGAATTGGGCCCCTGGTCAGTCGGGCAACAGGTATAATTATTATTTAAACTTACGAATAATCCTACTCAATAACGTAATGTGATCAATGTCTGTTTCAACGCAACATTTTATATCAAAATCCAGCGGAAGGATTTTGCTTCCTAATCACAGTTTTATTGATTTTAACTTTGGGGTTAGGGAGTCCTGAGCTATAGATATGATATCCGCTAATATACGTCCGTCATATAGGATGGTGAAAAATTGATAAAAATATTTCGGTGCATAGGTAAAAGTACCATCCATGAAAATATTGTCAATATTTGATAGATATTCTAAGTTCCTCTTGGAACAAAACACCACAATATTCTCGGCTCGTAAATTCAATAACATTTCCTCACCCTGAGTCGTTTTTATAGGGATGCTGTCCAAAGTGTCGTGAACGTCTGCGATACATCTAGGTAGAGGTGGCACTTTACTTCTTTTTGCGTAGTTTAGGTTCCTACGTATGATTGTAGAGTAGAGGTATGGGCCCAATTCGACACTGCCTCCGAACTGACCATGGGCCTAATTCTACCGTCGTTTTTACGACCCTAACAGACCGTGGGCCCAATTCGACATCACCCATTTTTAGTAGTGAAAGAAGACTTCAGACTTATTTATCCTTGAAGCTGTGGTCTCATCATAGTTAATAAAATATTATGGTAAATAAATATAGCAAAATAACCCTTCCAAAGTTTCAAACATAAGATCTGTTATGTATCTTTCGTTTCGACCTCAGTATTACAAAGTATTTTCTTTCAAATCTATAGCTTTTTAAACTATTCATATGTTTAAAGACAATTGGATAAATTACATATTTTGTTTTACAATAATGGAGTGTGCCTATTCTATGACATAGGTTTTAGGGTTGTTCCCTATGGACGTAAGTTCATTCTAGTGAGGACGTTACGCCCTATGTTTGGTTCGGCTTGGCACGCGGCTACACTTGTAAAGGCATGATCTCAAGCACGTGACACCCTAGCAGAGTCAAGTGTTTTCCCAACATGTTTTCATTTCACATAATACTCATGTCATTTCATCATACTTCAATAAAGGAAATACTTTTAATATCACATGACGTAAAAGAACTCGAATAAACTTATCAGTGGCGTAAATCTTTTGTGTTGATGTTGATGTTAATGTTAATGTTGACGTTAATGAACTTATCAGTGGCGTAAATATTCTGTGTCGACTCGGAGGAATATTTTTTCTATCTCTTTTTGAATTAGGTAATGATAACAACATAAAAACACAGTCGAAGAAGAATTTTTGAGATTTTATGAAGAGAATATCTAAGGCTAAAAGGAAACTGAAATAAACAATGTTCAGATCAATACAATTTAATTTGTAAAATAAGTGAAAAATATAATTGAGGAAAAGTTGAAAGTGGTATCCAACAAAAACATGGATACAAGAAAAACGCATTCAAAGTTTTGAGAATGTTTTCTTTACGTTTAATTAGACAGTTTAAATTTCAGTTTTTACTTTTTCTGCATAATATGAATACTGTATAAATTTTAATTATCTTTTATACCACCTTTATCCACAATTTAAGTAGGTAATGATTAACAATAAAGGTGCAGGAAGGTAGTATTTTTGTAATAAATATCGACTTTGAATCTAAATATTGTCCTATACTCTTCCAAATAATTTTGCGATACACCAATCTTTACCAGTAAATTTGCTTATTTTTTTAAGTAAACAAAGTCTGGTTTAATGTATGATAAATGATAATTGCTGTTCTAGGGTTTCAATTTTTTCTCTTAACAGTGCACCTTTCATTTTTGTGAATCATTCAACGGGTTAGGTATACACTTCAGGGGGGGGGGGGGTGTACACTTAAGCAGTCCTCCCAAATGAGCATTTTGCCTATTTCACTCAGAAGTGGCCAGGAAGAGCCAAATAGATGCGCATTGCGCATGCCTCAACCCGATCGAGCGTTGTCGGCTCATCAAAGTGAGCACGTCCTTGGTCCGTGTTCGTGTGTCAGTGCAGACGGGGTTAACAACTCTGGTCGGGTCGAACAATATGAGCCAACTCCCCCCTCTCCTTTCTGACAAATTTATTTAAATTATGGTGGGTTAACAGCTAGCGGATAAGTAATTACTGAGGCCCGAAGGGATTCATATATGGCAACGCTTTTGTGGCGCCACTTTAAAACCTGTATGAAACCTTCACTTCGTCTCTTCTTGTTTGCAATTATTCTTGTTTTCTTGTGCACCCCCTCCCCCTCCAATCGAGCCTAACGGGACGCAACCTCATTCGGGGAGAATGCTCAAGTATATACCCGGCTTCAGAGGTGTTAAATTCATATGAATTTATAGCATAGCCATAGCCAGTCCTGTAGCATGTAACCAAATTTGTCAATCCTAATAAATTTGTATTTTAATCTACCTCTTGCTCTTCAACATCCTCTAATATTTTACCAGTTTCCAAATAACAAACAATCTTTATTAAATAAACTTATAATAAATAATGTTACAAGATAACCGCATGAAGCACTCATGACTCACAGTCTGTTTTACTAGGCTAAAGGGGATCTAAACTAGATACCTCCTTCGTTTCGTTTCCTTTATTCGTGAGATGAAAGGAATCACAACTTACATTTCTTAAAAATAGTGCAAGCGACTAAGCGACTTTTAGACAGCAATAGACGGGTCATAAAGCCTAAGAAATGTGTCCTACAATGGCAAGGCCAAATAGTTATTGAAACGGTACTAAGAAAAAAAATTGCTGAGATTCTCTATAAGAATGAGAGTCGTACTAGGGTCATAGATATTGTAGAGAAAAATTCACTATTCCTCTCACTCTATCCTGTCCCTTTCCTCAAACTTCCTTTCTCCGCTGGCTGACTTATTTTGATACGCTTTTTGTCCAATTCGGTCTGCAATGTCGTCCAGTACCTGCGCACTTCAGTAAGTCCAGTCGTGTTCAAATTCTTCGTCCTTGCATAATTTCAGCTGGAACCCGCTCGGTTGTTGAGTGGGGTGTATTTCTATTGCTATTCAAGAATGACTGTAAACTTTATTTCCTGTCTTTGCTGCTTCTTCCATCCTAGCTACTTTTCAATTTTTTGACAAGACTCTCGGCTGAACCCTTCGATTTCGGATGGTACGGTGTGGTTCAAATATATGTAATATTATTTTTATCATATTAATCTTTGAATTCCGGAAGTTAATGTCGCCAGTGATCTAGGAGTACCAAATCTTGCAAAACGCTCCATAATTCTGTGCAAGTCTCTTCACTTTTCATTGTTTCATTGGTAAAACCTCTGTCCATTTTGCAAACGCATTAGAAGTAGAAGCCAATATATACATATATATATTGGAAAGGTACTGCGAGATCAGCATGTGCTCGCCCCATAGCTCACTAGATGGAATCCAGGAATAAACAGAAGCATTTTATTACGAAAGTCTGCAGATCCCGGTCTATTGCAGGCCACCACACTTAATCTTGCAACTTCATTCCTGCAAAAGCTGTATGCCCTCGTCCAGAATTACAACAATTATTTTTCTTAGTGCCGTTTAAATATCTATTTGGCCTTGCCATAACATAATAGGACTCCTTTCTAAGAAGACAAGTGATCTATATATAGCTTTAATTGTCTGCCAAATATACATATACATACCTACTGATGAAACATACAGGGCCTGAAAATAATGGTTATCTCTCCCTTATCATTTTCGGTATTTAAATCTTCTTAGGACTACTTCTTAAGTCTACTTAGGGCAGAAATTGTTCCAATTGTATCGCAAAATCAGACTGGTTATATTTGTCAATCTTAGTTTGGTGTTCCCGTGATGCCTCGACTTGAATGTTCGTTTAGCCTTTTTTGATCCGATGAACTTATTCATCGCCTTTTTAACCTATAGAATTAAGAAGTCTGGTAACGGAATAGTATTTAGCAACTTCTTAAATTTTAAAGGTTGCTAATTCCTTATAAGATTTTTTTCTTTCTCATTAATATGAATATTTTTTTGTACTATTGTAGTCAACAATAGACCGCACTTACAATAGTTAGATTCAAATGAATCAAAAAGAAGTTCACCCTTCACAACACTACTTTCCTATTTCCATATTTTATATTTGCCTCATTGTTTCTTTTAATGATATTCACGAACAAAATACTATGTTTGGATTAAGGGTAAAGGAAATATCAAAGTAGGATCTTTGCACTGTTGTATCGATATGATCTGTAAAAAAAAGGGTAAGTATATTACAATATGTGGATTTAATAGATGTTGGGGGAGGGAGGGATAATGTTTGACACGAACAATTAAGCGGTTTGGAGTGGGCCAGTGAAGGCAAGGTGTGCTGAAGGACAATGGTCGTTCAAATCCCCTCAGAGATTTAAACCGGGGGAGGCAGGTTGAACTGCGAGGGTCGGGATTATTATATCAGGTGGCTAGATCTCACCCCAAGCAGATAAGGGTGGATATGGAGGTTAGCACTGTGGCTTATATTATTAGTTAAGTCGGAACTCCGCCCCTTCTTTTTATTTAGTCGTAGTGGAGGGGAGGGGGTTGGATACAGGGAGGCGGGAAACTTCGGACGGAGGCGGCACTTGTCATTCCGGATATGACTGTCTCACTGACTGGCCTCGTTCAGGATCGTCCTGGATCCTCGACTTCTAAGGACACTTCCGTCTTCAAAAACGGCAATGTCCTGTATCCTCCGTTCATCGCCAAAGACTTTTACTCTCAACTGCTCAAGATGAATGTACTAAAAGCTGAAACGCCAATGATATTAAACGATAACTATTATTCATCGAACGAATCTTCGGAATATGAAGATATCAAGATTGGTTCCTCCATGCCAAACGCCTACTCCATTAAATTTTACGACAAAACCCATCGACAAAATGAAGAAACTCGGGTTTCTTCTATCGGAGAATCGTCGAATCCTCGAAAAAACGACAGATATTCACCGATAATACCTCATCCTTTGAAAAGAAAATCCCTTAAAGCAGAAGACGTGTATCAAGATGAAGAAAATAATAGTTCTGGACCCTCGTCACCTAACAGAAATAATATTAATTCTGAATTTATCCAAGTTACCACATCGGTGTTTCTACCTCAAAGATCATCTCCCAAAGGACTACGTTTCCGAAATACTACATCCGAATGCGCTACAGAATATATTGAGAAATGTAATCGCAAGAACGTCCCACATTCTGATGAACCTGAAGACTTAACTCGAAAAAGGAAGAATTGGACAGCAATAGCGCTAGAGGATCTGCCAGTTGGTTCTTTCTCAAGTGACATCGACATTTCCTCTCAACTAGTGACTGATGTGAAAAGTAATCTCTCAAAGGTATGGACAATGTTATATGTTTAACTTATTTTTTATTTCTTTTTTAACTCTGATTTTTTTTTTTTTTTTTTTTTTTTTTTTTTTTTTGCAATCCTATTTCACTAAGGTACATTATCATTTCTCACTTTAAAATTTTTTCCCTGTCCCTTACTCGAATTGAAGCCGACGACTATGTCATTTATTCCAAGGGCAAAAGGGGCTTTTGGGTCTTTCTGCCATATTCTTTCATATCAAATACAATTCCATATATTTAAGACCCTTCAGTAATAATATATTCTCTGCTGTCTTGGCTAATAGGCTTATGTTAAATAATCTAATTCACAAGAGTAATTATCGAACTATTAATAAGGTAACACAGTTAAATACCAAAATTGGGCAAACGTTTCAAGTGCCTCCCCCTCACTTAACATAACTTGTAATCTTGTAGAATAATTTCAGTCAATATCAGAAATAAGCCATATAACTAAAAATGATTATGAAAAAAAAAATTTTAATTTTTCAATTTTCTTAAAAAAGTGCAAAAGTCAAAAGTTTTGACTTTAGATTTGATGTGGTGTAAAGATATTTAATCGCCCCTTATTTTTTTTTTGGGGGGGGGGGGGAATTGGATTTGAAACCCCGAAAACACAATTTTTCCAAACTTTAGGGGCATTTCCCAGGAAAACTGTACGAATAGGAGACATTTGAAGTTCAGGTTCTGATTAATTTTGAATAACGTTCCGACATTTTCTTAGTGCCCGAAAGGTGGTTAAATTTTGCAAAACCGTTTAATTATAATTCAGGATTTTTTAAGCTAATTTTTTTTATATTGATGTTATGCACTAGATTAATATGACTTGGAAAATTGTTACACATGTATTGTCAATTTATCTCCTCATCCGTCTTGAGTATTTATATATTACGTAAATGCATCCTTTATTTAGTTCCTTTAAATGCATATTATATTTTGATTTAGTTTTTCTTGTTCTAGTTTTTCGTTCTAAATTATTTTAATTGTTTTCCTTCTATATGTTTTTAGGTTGGATTGAGCCTAAATGCTCTCGGTCTGATTGAATGCAATGGGAGTTTAATGAGATGGGCTCACCTAGCTGAAGATGTTCACAGTATAAACACCTTGGTTTGCCTGGGTTCTTCTCCCAGCAGCGTGCTGCTAAGAATTATAAGACCTGTCCAGAAATATCAACCTATCTACTACTGGTTCTCTCAGGATATTATAGCTCTTCTTGATATTCCTTTCCTAAAGCCAGTCAATATAAGAGGTTCGTTAACAAGTTTATTATTAATGTAATTCAATTTGTAAGTTTTTGGTAGTATGAATACTACGGAACGTTTAAATTTTAATTTAAATCAAATTATAATTACTATTTACAAAGGGAGACAGTCACTCATACTACGGAACGTTTAAATTTTAATTTAAATCAAATTATAATTACTATTTACAAGGGGAGACAGACAGAGAAAAATAGACTTGAACCACGGCCATTGGCTAGAGAACCTGTACTGGAAATATAGATGGGTCCGTGGTTCAAGTCCCGGCGCTGAAGTCTACCTTTCTCTGTCTGTCCCCCCCTTGTAAATAGTAATTATAATTTGATTTAAATTATTAATGTACTTAAATAATTATTATTTTATTTTGTGCAATTACCTAACTTTTATTAACTATCACCATACAACATAGTGGTAATATCGCTACAATAGGCATTCTTTAAAAAATACGTTTTATACCTCCAATCCTTTGCAAAATATTAAAATTAAAAAAGGCACAAAATAATGTGACTCCGGCCAACACAAATAATTAAAGGACCTAATAAAATAGATTGCCAATCAGTGCGGCACATAACTTCCTCGCATTCGATCACGTAGTTAATTGGTTTTATGTTTATGCGTTTACAAGCCATTATCATTGTCTAATTTATTTCATTGTTTCCCCTGTTTTTTTTTTAATGTCAAAATAGTTTTGATTTTTTACATGAATTAAAAAATTAAAGTATCATTTTAGCAACAGTTAAAGAGCGCAGACGATTGAAATTAATCTGGTACTATCTGCGGTCTACTTTCGATAAACCATCCAAATTTCATAAAAATCAGATGAGTACTTTTGAAGTTACAGGTGTAAATAAATGTATGTTTGAGCACATGTTGAAGAGAAACAAAGGCGCATAAGGTTAAAACTTATATGGGACCAACAATGGGCTAATTAGCAGCTACCATACAAATTTTTATTAAAATCGGGATTGTAGTTTTTAAGATATGTCGTCACACATTTCAGACGTTCGCGGACACACAGACGCAGAACTTATAATGTTCCCCGATGTCAGCAACGGATTTCTGTCTTGGAATTTGTTAAATCGGAGACATCAAATAGTGTCGTTCTTCAGATCTATCATATACGAGTAGCTTCTGTTACCTTCGGTAAGCTAGGAAACAAAAAAGTGTGTGTTATATGCATTATAAATTATTATTACAATGCTTGCACGTACACATTTAAAATCATCCTTCTAATCATCTTTTTTGGCACTTTGATTCAACAACATTGAACAAGTGTTTAAAAACTTGCTTAAAAAATGTGTAACTTGTATTGAAGATTGCGGAACTTCACGCTACTTCACTATATGAGTTGTAGCCGATAAAATAATTATTTCCGTTTTTAGCCTTCTCTCGTATAATTCTGCATTGGAATTATGTAAACTAAGCTTCGATCTTTTTACTTCAAACTTATTAGTTCCCTGGGCCGTTAGCTCTATTGCTTACAAGCTTACTACACATAGCTTAACGGAAGCTATGTGATCGTTCTGAAGAACGAAAAATGTTTAGGTCTCCGATTTCAAAAATTCCAAGACAGAAATCCGTTTCAGACATCAGGGAAAATGTTTGGTCCGTGTCTGTCTGTCGTTCAATTCAACATATCTTACAAACTACACGTCCAATTTTAATGAAATTTGGATGGTAGATCATAATTAGCTCATTGTTGGTCCCATATAAGTTTCAACCTTCTGCGCTCATTTGTTTCTTTTCTACATGCGCACAAACATACATTTATTTACACCAACAGCTTCAAAAGTACTTATCTGATTTGTATGAAACATTTATAGTTTATCAAAAGTAGCCTGAAGATAGCCCTAGATTAATTTGAACCGTCTGCGCTCTTTAACTTAAAGAAAACGCTCTTAACTTAAGCTAAATCGATACTATTATTTGTATGTAAAAACATCCAAACAATTTTGATAGATTAAAAAAACGGGGGAAACAATTAAACAATAATGTCTTCTAAAAGTATAAAATCAATAAAGTACGTGATAGGATGCGAGGGAGCTATGTGCAACACCAATTGACAGTCTATTTTTATACATAACCCCTCCCCCACTTTTACAAATTTTATAAATAAATTTTAATACGATTACCTGGAGAACTGATACTTTCACAGATTAAGTATTTCAACGAAAAAACAAGTTAGAAATATTTTCAAAGCGTATTGTGTTTACAATTAAAAAAATGTATTTAGAATATTTCATTTTATCACCTAATATGGAACTACAATTATATACATTCACCACCTTTTCACTTCAAATTATCTTTCCGATTTGTTTGAAAGAGATGGCTTACTTGTAGACTTTGTTATTTTAATAAAAATTTGAAAAGTCGAAGGGGCAAAACACACTTAATACAAACAACAATAAAAAACGTTCATAAAATAAAGTACAATATAATTAGTGCAAAGCCGCAGCCTCGCAATTCGTTCATGTGTGGCGGGAATAGCTGAACCTATTTTTTTTAAGGATTATAACTTTGAGGATTTTTGTATTTATTTTATTTATATGATCCAGTCTAACCCCATCATTTTAAATTAAAACAAAAAACATCCTATGTGTAAAAACATTAGATCTCAAATATAGCCTCCATTTTATTAAATACAATATTTAATGCAAATTCCTTAATTTTTTTAAAAAAAATACATTGTTAAGCTACATAAATAAATATCTAAATAATTAGTTTTATAAATTATTGGTTGTGTTAACTTGAGATTTTGTGGTACCTCTTTATAATTATGGCTGACCGGTTGATAAGTTACACAACAATATTGTCACCACAATTTGATATTAATTACTAACAAATGCGTTTAAATATTTTATAATATCATCTTCATTGTTATGGGTTAGTATAAAAAGAGTAAAGATTTTACTATACTCATAATATTATATTTTTTAAATCTGACAGCTTGGGAAAATTGAGAAAAAACATGGGAGGAGAGTGAATGAGAGCTTGAGATTTTGGCAGGTAATAGGTCATGGCCCAACCTATTACCCGCCAAAATCTCAAGCTCTCATTCACTCTCGTTCCATTTTTTTTCTCGATTTCCCCAAGCTGCCAGATTTAAAAAATATAATATTATGAGTATAGCTATATTTTTTTATGTGTTTTGTTAATAATTAATATAATTGTGGTGACAATATTGTTGTGCTATTTTCTATTAACCTCTTTAGTCAAAATCAAATTACTGTAGAGGACTCTATAAAATTTAATAAATAAATAAATAATTATAATTGGTTTTAGCTGTAGGATTCTTAATATCTGTTCTCTCTCTATATATAATATATCTTATCTCTACTTTATCTGTTTTTCAGGAGAGAAATGTTATGAATGTGAAAAGTGTGGTTCAAAATTTGAGCATCCAAATCCGCTTAAAATTCATATCTGGGACAACTGCAGAGCTCAAACGAGCCCGGAACATCTTTGGAATCAACTTCATAACAGTTCGAGGAGTAAAACAAATGATAACGAATCATTCCAATTCACTCTGAGTTCATCTGCATTTAGACCTTATCATAGACTAGACGAGGATAAAAACATCTCTAACTGCTCTGGTAGCGAGGCTCATGAAGTCAGAACTTGTAGTGCAGAAGGATTTAAATCAATGACTTCGTTACACAAGACTGATCTGCTAGGAAATCAGCCTTATTCAAGAATAGAAAATCTTGTTGCAAACATGGGCGGAACCACTAACAAACAGGGGCATCTGTGCATATACTGTGGAAAAATATATTCGAGAAAATACGGACTCAAGATTCATATCAGGTATTTAACCTTGGATTTTTTTTTTCTTAATATTTTACTTTTAAATGTTACACAAACAGTTAATTCAGTAGAGTGATAATTATCTGAACGTTCAATTATCTGACCTTGGCTTCATGGGGGAAAAAAAAAATCAAAAACCACCACTTAATTAATTCTTAAAAATGCATTCTAGAACTTAAGTTTCACTTCAAATGCATTAGTTTTTTTTTTTATAGTTTCCTGGAATATTATGATAGACAGAATATTAAATAGATAAACATTCCTACTAATGGACTACTCTGTTTGTAAGGACACAAAATGTGGGCTCCAAATTACACTTTGAAAATAATCATTAATTGGAAATTTTATCAGTTTTTGCTTTTTAAATATCTTTTAGAAACCTTTCAGGCTTGGCATACATAAAGACTCAGGTGACACAGGGCAGGGTAGCACAGTTTTTTTAAAAGCAAAAATGGTCAAGATCCTCCAAATTGAGGTGCCAGATCCACAGGTTTCATATAGTCCAAGTGTGGTGTAGCACTTGCCTTACTCTACCATCTCAATTAGTGTAGTTATTTGAAGTAATTTTGGTAAATAATTGAGCAGCTGCTTCATATCTATGCTTATTTTTTAATATAAAAGATAAGATATAATATAACTCCTTAGAGAAGTGAACAGGTTTATAGGGTCCAAATTACAACAATTTCATAAATCATAGAGACTTCCGATAGTGTAACTAACTTTATTATTTAAAAAAATATAAAAAATAAATTAAGATAACTTAAACAAATTGTCATATTTCTTTGTTTCAGAACACACACAGGATTCAAGCCTCTTAAATGCAAATATTGTCTGAGGCCTTTCGGAGACCCAAGTAACTTAAATAAACATGTGCGCCTACACGTACAATCTCAAACACCTTATAGGTGAGTTAATATGTTTAATTACTAGTAAAAAAAATCATTTAGTTTGATATATCTTGATAACTTGGGACTTAGGTGAAAAAAAAACAAAATATAGCCGATTCTACCAAGATTTTAAGGAACTTTGTATAGTGAATAAAGCATAAAAAACAAAATTTATCTGTCAATTTTAAAAAACTACAAAAGATAATATTTCATAATGAAACATGTCAACTATTTTATTTGGTAAATTGATTATCAGATCACGAAACTGGTCATCATAAAATAAAGTATTAGCCTTATTGATCATAAACAGCTTTTTATCTTTCAGTTATATGTCATCTAGTAATGAGAATAGTTATTTTGCACATATCACTTAAAAGTTATCATGTACTTTCTTTATTGCGCAAATATTGTACAGATACAATAAAAGAATGGTTGCATACTATAAATTATATTTGCAAATCACTAAACCACCCTTAAAGCTGATTTTTACTATTACTTATTTTAAATGATCAAGTAGTTATTTCATTAATGTTTTCTATTAATATTTGTTCCAGATGTGAGTTATGTAACAAAGTGCTAGTCAGACGAAGGGATCTAGAAAGGCATATCCGATCAAGACATCAAGCTGAGCTAAACCTTTAACATTTTGTTTTTAAAGTCATGTTTCATCAGAAAGAATTTAATAAAAAGTATTAAGACTGAACACTCAACAACAAAAGTATATTTTAGATTTAGATTGTAGAACATTGTTTTAAAAAATTATTTCCTAGTCCAATTATTAGACACATTACAAAAATATACATATTAAATAAGAAATGTAGTCGAAATGTTTTTATGTATTACAATAACATTATTACGTCAAGTTTAATAATTTTTCTATTATAAATTAATGTATTTTTTTTAAATATTTATTTGAGGATTAAATTGTATATTAAATTGTTGCAATGTAAGAAAAAAACTAATGTTTTTAATAAGGTTGAAATGTAAATAGAACTATAAACTAGTCTGAAGATTTTAAATTAAATAATCTGTGATAAATATATTTTGTAAATATAAAGAGAATAAACATATTTTCCCTATTTCCCTTTAATTTTAATTTCTACAAAAAACTTATAAAAGTTAAATCCCTGACTTATAGTAATGTTTAGAGGTACGGAATTTTCGCATAAAAAACCCAGAAATTTCGCAAAATAAAAATTCGAAAGTACGAAATTTCGCCAAAATTCGCATATACTAAATTATCTATAAATATAAAATTAAAGTTTTGTCTGTACATTGGTCAGAATTGAAAATTTTTTGGATACTTTTTCGTTTTATACATCCTGAAAACCAAATCCGGTCTTAACTTTTTTCGTGTGTGTATGTGCGTCTGTCGCCTCAGTCAGACTTTATAGCCGCAAAACTGGCTGAATGAAATCGATTAATTTTTTTTCAGAGGTAAGCGCAAACATGTTGCGCAATTTGTAGGCTTGGTTTCATCGAAAAATATTGAGTAGAACCAAAGTTATTAAATATTTACTGGTGCGGCAGCTGTATTGGAATGGGCATGATAATTAAATTAAATTCACGCATCAAGGTTAATGTTTGTTCTATGACTTCGTAGTCGATACTGTCTAGAAGTCTAGCGGTAGTGGTATAGCCCTGTCCATCCCCACTCTTTCCACTATTCTACCTTCCCCCACTCCATTCTCTTTACCTACACGACAATTAAGTGATTAATAGCTAGCATGAACCCCTCGCGGAGTGCAATGTGAAGGCTAGTATGAAATAAAACAACTTTTTAATACACTTAATATTTACCTTTAATGTTAATTAAAAGATAACGTTGTTGTTTCAACATTTGATTCTTTTAGAGTCGCTCTTCTGTCAGCAACGACGACATTATATTAACTACTTTTAAAGTACTACTCGACGGAGTGGGAGATGTATAATTTTGAGGGAGACATAAATATTTTCGTTAAAAAAAACACAATTTTTTTGTTATACAGCGATACCTCGGGTTAAGCAGTTAAATTCGTGTTATGAGCATCTAAGAAGGGCGCCGGAAACTCGCCTAACCTAGTTATTTCGAACCTTCATCAGTGAATGCACAGATACTCTGTTTGTAAGGACACAAAATGTGGGCTCCAAATTACACTTTGAAAATAATCATTAATTGGAAATTTTATCAGTTTTTGCTTTTTAAATATCTTTTAGAAACCTTTCAGGCTTGGCATACATTAAGACTCAGGTGACACAGGGCAGGGTAGCACAGTTTTTTTAAAAGCAAAAATGGTCAAGATCCTCCAAATTGAGGTGCCAGATCCACAGGTTTCATATAGTCCAAGTGTGGTGTAGCACTTGCCTTACTCTACCATCTCAATTAGTGTAGTTATTTGAAGTAATTTTGGTAAATAATTGAGAAGCTGCTTCATATCTATGCTTATTTTTTAATATAAAAGATAAGATATAATATAACTCCTTAGAGAAGTGAACAGGTTTATAGGGTCCAAATTACAACAATTTCATAAATCATAGAGACTTCCGATAGTGTAACTAACTTTATTATTTAAAAAAATATAAAAAATAAATTAAGATAACTTAAACAAATTGTCATATTTCTTTGTTTCAGAACACACACAGGATTCAAGCCTCTTAAATGCAAATATTGTCTGAGGCCTTTCGGAGACCCAAGTAACTTAAATAAACATGTGCGCCTACACGTACAATCTCAAACACCTTATAGGTGAGTTAATATGTTTAATTACTAGTAAAAAAAATCATTTAGTTTGATATATCTTGATAACTTGGGACTTAGGTGAAAAAAAAACAAAATATAGCCGATTCTACCAAGATTTTAAGGAACTTTGTATAGTGAATAAAGCATAAAAAACAAAATTTATCTGTCAATTTTAAAAAACTACAAAAGATAATATTTCATAATGAAACATGTCAACTATTTTATTTGGTAAATTGATTATCAGATCACGAAACTGGTCATCATAAAATAAAGTATTAGCCTTATTGATCATAAACAGCTTTTTATCTTTCAGTTATTTGTCATCTAGTAATGAGAATAGTTATTTTGCACATATCACTTAAAAGTTATCATGTACTTTCTTTATTGCGCAAATATTGTACAGATACAATAAAAGAATGGTTGCATACTATAAATTATATTTGCAAATCACTAAACCACCCTTAAAGCTGATTTTTACTATTACTTATTTTAAATGATCAAGTAGTCATTTCATTAATGTTTTCTATTAATATTTGTTCCAGATGTGAGTTATGTAACAAAGTGCTAGTCAGACGAAGGGAT
>KZ652012.1:67521-82765 GCA_001010745.2 Gerris buenoi
TTACAGATTACGAAAAAAAAAAAAAAATAATAATCACAAGTATGTATATTCTGTAAGAATTAGACAAAAGAAAGGTCCACCAGTCCACCAAGTGGTAAGTCAACATATAAGTTAAGTAAAGAATAAATACAAAATTTAATAAATGCTAGGATAGCAATGATCAGTTAAAAGTAAAGAAAAAAAAACTTTTTTTTAGCTTATCAATGTTTTAGAAAATATATTTCCTTTGCCCAATGGAAATTCCATCCAACTGCCCAGTCTACTTTTTCTCCTAAAGTGTGATCAGGAACGCAGTTTACTCGAGCAAGTTTTCAGGCTGTTTTCCCCTTAAGTTAGGTGTGTCTCCAACTTAAGGCTTAAGGGGACCAGGACCTAGGTTTAGCCATCTAGTCACCCTTTTAACTTGACTCAGAAGAATGTCAAGAGGACAAGAAGAGTCTTAACAGTGAATATTTTCTATAGAAGGACTAGCTGGATACCCGTGCTTCGCTACGGAGTGTTATTTTAATTTAATTTAATTTTAATTTAAAGTTTATAAACTACCATCAAGAAACATTTAAATTATTTTACCATGCGAGATTATCAATATTCTATCCCACCCACTTATACCTCCTCCTCTTTGATAAGATAATTTGCAAATATCCCAAATTCACCCCCTCCTAAATGAAAATATGACAGAACTGTAAATAACAACAACTACTGTACTCTTAGAGCTTTTTAACGATATGCATTACTTGTACCATGTTACCCTTGTGTTAAAAAGTTTAAATTTCAAAAATTCATGTAGACATTGATTTTCTCCTTGCTTTGAATTTGAAGGTCAAGTGTGCAAATTTTCATCAAGATCGGACTAAAACTGTAGATTTTTATAAAGATCATACACACACATACATTGACATACGTGGTGTGATCAAAAAGTATCCGACCTTAATTTTTATTAGCCAAACAAAGGAAGCTATGGGGATGGGACTTGGTGTGCGCTTGCAGGCATGCCTAGTGAGAATGCTTAATTTTTTGTACATCTTTAACACGAGTCAGTCGGCGGCAGGCTATTAATTAGTGAGCCAGTGCGAGTGAGCGTCAATCGTACTTTTTGATCACTCCATGTACATAGATTATTCAAAGTTAATTCTTTTGGGAAAGGGACCACTGAGGGTTTTATAAATAAGAGAAAGAGACACGAAGTGTTGTAAATGTTTAACAGAGTTATATTATTAAAAATTGTAAAAGAATAAGAAATTTATGAAGCAGCCTTGGCAGCTAACCTCTTATCTCTCTCCTCTGCGATACTGAGCTTGATACCCTTGCCCTTAGGTAGAGATACGTACGCCTTGCTGCCCTTACCAATGATGAACACATTGTGCAACCTGCAATCAAACACAATCTCGTCTTTAGATATGACCACAAAAATTCATATTGTCTAACAATTGATTAATTGCCGCAGGAACTAATTAATAAGCCTTCATCCTAGAGTTGAGATGAAATTCAATATATTGGTCAGATCATCCAAGATGTTGAGATAAAAAAATATCTAGCATGACTAATTGAGCAACAATGATGGGCAGGGATCTGAGAGAAACCTTTGATGCTAAAGAGCCATCGCTTGATTTGACTTTTATTTCCACGACAAAGACTGACATAATAGTTCTATCATAGAACTATCACCATGTAAACAGGGTTTAAGAAATAATAAAATATAATAAATTGTGACTGTGATTGGTGATACTATGAATGAATAATTATATCAAACCAGCGACCGAAATCACAGACTATTTAATTTAGGCCATTTGTTTTGACTCTGATAACCAATGAAATACGTTATCAAAGCTTCGATATCAAGGCCAAATTCTTTAATCATATTTCAAGAATAACCCTAACTTTGAACATAGTAAATTAATACTATTATGTCTTTATTTGAATGACTTAAGGCTCTACTGCTCTTTGAGGTTAGCAAAAACAGTAAAATTAAAATTATACTGGTTCTAAGCAAGATATCAAAAATCTAATCACAGGCTTCATTCCTAATTTAAATTCTGCACAATTTTAGCACTATTTCAACTTCCTATGATAAATAGTACAGGCGCCCTTTCAATACAATGATAAAACTTGTTGTATTAAAATGGCGCCTGTACTATTTATCATAGGAAGTTGAAATAGGGATCAAATTGTGCAGAATTAAAATTAGGAATGAAGCCTGTGATTAGATTTTTTACATCTTGCTTAGAACCAATAACATTTTAATTTTAATGATTTTTCTAACCTCAAAGAGCGGTAGAGCCTTAAGTTCCACGGCCTTATGATCAGGAAATATACAGTAGAACCTCGCTTACACGACCACCTCAATAACACGACAACCTCAACCTCTCCTTTCTTACCGAGGTTCTATTGTATTAGAAAATAGAAGCTACAAGCAAGCACAGCTGCCAGCAAGAAACTAAGCTTTTATCCTTTAACCAACTTAAGTAATTACAAGTTAGAGATATAAAAGTTTATTTCTTAAAATATTCCCTACCCAAGCATACAATAGATTTTAGGAAATAAAAAATATAATCTTGATATCCATCATGTTGATAGAAATAAATGATTATCTTAACCCATTCAAAGCGGATGGATCCACTGTGGATCCATGCCGTGCTAACGCGCCTGGTGGGTGGATCCAAGCCCTCCCTTTCAGCCCTCCCTCAGTAGCTCTAGTCTCCGTGCCTAAAATAGAACCATCTCGCAAGGTTCCGTCAGGCCGCTGAAGTTTATATCCACAGTGGATCCAAACTTTTAAAATCGTTTAGATTTTATACAGTCACTAAGGTAGGTTCATGAATTGGATTACGCATTCAATGGGTTAAAAGAGGTGGGAATTCATTATTTTACTCAACAAATTTTAAATAAATTGTGCCTGTGATTGGGTAATACTGAAAATGAATAGTAACTATCAAGCCAGCGACCATTTCACAGTCTTTTATTTAGGCCATTTGATTTGACTTTGATAACCAATGAAATAAGTTATCTAAGCTTCGATTCAAGGCCAAATTCTAAAATATATTTTCCATTGAACATAGTAAATTAATACCTACAATTTTATTTAATCCAGCTAAGTATAATTTTTAGAATATTCTTGTAAATAATGCAAATGGCTTAGTTCATTAAAGGTAAAAGGGAGCTCTCGGATTGATGGCATATTTCATTAATAAGTTAACCAGCTATTTCAATAGTCATTGATCCACAAAAAGAAAGCTGAATAACCCAGTTCTATGACAAAGAGTATAAAGAAGCTTGCCCTTAAAGGTCATCACAATCACAATAAGTAAAAAGCCAAAAAATAAAAAGAAAAGCGTTTCAGTAATAACAGAAAAAACAAGAAATACTAGAATTGAGGCAATTCATTGAAATTTGAGCATAATATAAAGACCCTCTCCACAGAACTTTTAACTATACAACAAAGGGGGAAAAATAGACAAAATCCATTATCTGTAACGTGTTTATTTAGCATTACAATAATCATAGGTACCACGAGCCTATCAATTAGAAATAGGAATAAAAAACAACTCCACAAAAATAACTGGATATTTTTCCCATCTACACCCAGTAGCGAAAAATTAATAAAATAAAAACTAAAAATATAATAATTAACAAGGAAGTAGGTATACCTGGTGGCGAAGATGTGGCCATTGGAATCCTTAATGTGTACGATATCGAAGGAACCAGGGTGACGTTCCCTGTTTACAACGGTACCAACTCGACCCAAGTTACGACCTCCAGTGATCATGCAAAGGTTACCTGTAACAATCAACCAATAAATCCACATAAATTCCATATAATATATTTGAAATGCTCTTATAATGATATTTTATTAGTAACACCTACCGGTTAGAAATACTTTAAAAATAATTGGCCTAACCAACAATTAAATAAAATTTTGTAATTTCATATACTCTTAAATAGATTAGTAATTTAATTAACTTATTAAAACAGTTTTGAACTAGATCGTTACACCTACACATACTTGATGCAGTTATATAAAAACTAATACAACTTTATTAACATCATAACAAAGTGATACATGACAGTAGACGATAGAAAGAATTTTGTTTAGAATAAGCCTATCACTCCTATGGAAAATTTTTGTTACTATAGTATACTTGTCTGCTTGCCTGTGGTTGTGGTAGTAATATTTTATGTGTTCAATGTATTTTGTGTTAACACAAAATTGATACTAATAGCATTATCGAATTGTAGTAGTAGTAGTAAGGTCCTAGTACTAGTACTAGACGGGTCGGACGAACCACTGGTTCGAATCTAGCAATTAGGCCATCACTTAGGCCCTTTTTACAATACCCGTGGTAGAGAGTTCCAGCCACTTCACACATCACACACCTCTGAACATAGTACCCCGGAAACGAGTATGACGTCATCAATAGTGAGCCATATAAATCAGAGGGTCACAGCGAGAAATTGAACCACAATCATACCGCTCATGATTCAGAGATGGCCGAGCAGACTTGGTAAGTAATTTAACCCACACAGACACGCAGGCTCTCTTATCTATTATATATATCAAAATATAATAGTTGTAGGTAATAGAATTTAACAACTTGTGCCTGAGTTGAGATTGAGTGATACTGAAAACAAACAGTATGTGTTAAGCCAGCAACCATATCTAACACTCTTTAATTATAGGTCTTTCAAATCTGCAAACTTAATTTCTTACTATTGGCTATGAGCTTTTGTAAGATTGGATGTATAAATTGACTAGCCTAATAATCTTAAAGGAGGTGGGAAATTCATTATTTTACTTAAATTTTAAATAAATTGTGTCTATGATTGGGTGATACTGAAAATGAATAGTAACTATCAAGCCAGCAACCATATGACAGAATCTTTTATTTGGGCTACTTGTTTTGACTCAGATAATAATAATAACTAATTAAAAAGTAATCAAATCTTCGATCAAAGCCAAACTATAAAATCTCTTATCAATACCCAATATGAATAGTAGTTTGACTAACACATACATAGTTGATAATAATAATTAATTAGGTAAGAACATCCCCCCCCTCCACCTCGACTACCAGGGCCTAAGAACATTATTAATATGTTTTCATTAATGATACAATTTTTTGCTTAAGTATACTATTATTGTAAAAATAGTCATAAAAATACTACTAATTAAGTTCTTCAGTAACCTGGTTCCAATCACTATACATAATTTCCCATTTATAATTAACTTTTTGTGATTTTACAAGTTACATCATAAGAACTACTACTCAGGTATCAAAAATACACTGCTTTAAAAATAATAAAATAGAATAAATTGTGACTGTGATTGGTGATACTATGAATGAATAATTATATCAAACCAGCGACCGAAATCACAGCCTGTTCATAATTTAGGCCATTTATTTTGACTCTGATAACCAATGAAATACGTTATCAAAGCTTCGATCAAGCCCACACTCTTAGAAGTTTAAAATTACCAGCAAAACACATATTTCCAGAAAAAAACAAATTATTAAAATATTTTATTTAAGAAGATCACTAGATTTACAGCTGTATTTTAAACACAGCTAACTAATAATAAAAGTACAACTCAAATAATTTATTTGTAACATAAAACTTTAGCTCATGGTTAATATAATTAGAAAATACTTCCAATTGGCTAGATGCATTATAATTTTTTTTTCTTTATTAAAGTTAATTTCAATTTAAAATGGTTATATTATTATCATCAAAGAAGACAACCTCAAGAAGCTTGTACACCTTATTAGCTAACCAAGTGAGAGGTTTATCTTAATAACATTCGAGACAGCCACAAATTTAAACAAATCAATATACAGTAGAATCCCGATATATCGTATCTTCAAGGGGTCGAAGAAAAAATACGATATATCGAGTAGTTCACTAAATCGGGATTATGAAATATTGATGGTAAAAAAAGAAAAATTAATGTAATAATTAAGACTTGTATTTATTTTGCACATTAAAATACACTGTGTATGATCATAAAAAAATTAAATATGTACTTAGTTTAAAAAAAAAATTATAATTAGTTTTTTTGAACTTAACTATTTGTTCAGGTGTTATCCATAGCATTTTATCCGAGTAGTACAGAAGGAGGTAAACAATCAAATCTTGGAAAAGGGTCCCCTCCTTTCATATACGTTTAACCGCGATTTTTCACAGGATTATAAGTTATTCCTTAATCTAGAATCTAGGCTGTCCAGGAATTACATTTGGTTTGGACACAATCACACTCTCCCCCCTGAGTCTCCCCGAAGAATGTTCCATCCAATAGATTCATTTGCAATTCGGAATAAAAAAAAAAAAAAAACCACTTAATTAATACTTCCTCTAATTGTAGTGAAGTGTGAACTGTTGTTATTTTTAGTAAGAGAGAGAGTAAACAAGAGTAAAGAGTAGAGTAAAACAACAGATATAGCTATATAAGCAAAATCTTGGAAATTTCCCCCTCCATTCATACGTTTTATCGGGATTATTCTCCGAATCATACGAGTTATAAGACGTTTATGTTCACCTCGAAAGGGGAAAAAAATACGTTATACTGAGGGGACCGAAATACATAGGTTTTATACCAATTATCGGGATTTTTTCAAGGGACCGGCAATAATATACGATTTATCGGGATATATGATATAACGGGATATGAAATACCGGGATTCTACTGTAATTAGTCTCAGTTTATAAACTGGGTCTTTTAGCTGCCAAAAACCCCAAATTCTAAGAAGTAAGTTATTTATATGAGACATCAACATAGAGAACATATACCTACACAATGCAATTATTTTAAAATGAAAAATAGTTAAATTGTTAAGTACCATGGCATTGAATAGAAAAAACTGGATCTAATTTCATTAACCCTTTTATACAGCGATTATGGGTGAACACCTCAGCTCTGGGTTCGATTCCTGGATCAGACCCCCCGCTCAATGTCCACCCACCATTGTTTAAGCAAATGGGAAGCACTTGAAAGATTGGCGCCACCAGGTTTAGGCCTGGAAACCATGATGATGACACTCCTGGTTGTAATACAAAAAGGAGCTTTCCTATAGTCATGGTTAACGACCATATTATCACACGAGTGGGTGAAGATTTCGGTCCCTAGAGTGTAAAAGCCCCCCCTCCCCTGAAAAAAATAAAAGGTGAATACCTAAGGGGGGGGGGGGGTCCAGGAATTGAACCCAGTATCTGCAGTAACCCCATCCAAATGTAGCTTAACTTTATTGATAGGCCAGCCCACACTCTTTTATCTGAGTAACCAAGGCCCAATATTCTATAATATTCTTAGTACAGTTTTATGAAAATTTAACATAAAAAAGTGCTAGATTAAGTTATGACTTACCAGTGTCCATCCTGATGATGTCGATGATCTTGCCTGAAGCGATGTCAAGCTGGATGGTATCATTAACTTTAACTAAGGGATCAGGGTAACGGATTGTCCTAGCATCGTGTGTTACTAGGAATGGAATACCCTTGGGACCAGTCTCAACCTTCCTTACTTTACATAACTTGTACTGAAATCAACAAAAACACACATATAGAATAATCTTTTAAACAAAGTAAGTTAGCTACACTTAAATTAGATTTAACCTTTTCATTGCTTGGATGATGAATAATTAAATTAGGTAGTTTTTATCAGGAAAGCCATGTACGAGTATTCAAGCCAGTATGGCAGTATTTAAAGGATTCATAATAGAATAAGGAAACAAGGAGAAAGTGCCAACAGGAGCTACCCTCCTACCAACCATGACAAGTTATGAAAGGTGACAAGAGATATAAATTTTACTTTATTAAAATATTTACTACTAATGCACACTATAGATATACAGTGTGTCCCCGGATCGACGCATGAATAGGTGAAAAAGACTAAAAATTTTAGAATTGAAATTTCATCTTCTGGGGTTCAGCCCTGCTTGGATAGAAACTAATGTATGTCATAATTTAAGTTTCGGAAAATTAAGTATGTCTTGGAAATTTACATATTAGTTATTTTTCCCACTAGTAAAGTGCTTCTTCTCTAGGAGATACGAAAAAATGTTATTAGAAAAAGTTGTGCAGAAAGAAAAACTGAGTAAGAATACAAAATTTTTAAACGCTCCGCCTACTTTGATATACTACATTATTTACCACTCCATAGTATGCCTATTAGCTGTTAAAAATATGAAGTTAAAAATAATAATTTTAGTGGTGTTTTCTGTGCCATAAAATCGGTTTCAAATTTCGCAAATACCACTATGAATATTATTATGTTAGTAAAAAATTAAATTTAATCGTGAATTATTTGTTTTGTTATTGTTATTATTCTTATATCTTATAATAAATATTTAAATTTCTTAACAGACAATGAAAGTATTTCTTAACAGTCATTGAAAGTAAACTAAAATTTGTTTGAACTTGCATAATTTATCAATTTTGTAAGAACTTTTCATCTCGGAATTTTTTAATATTTTCAACAATTCAAAAAACGGTAAATAATGCAATATATCAAAGTAGGCGGAGCGTTTTCAAATTTTGTATTCTTACTCAGTTTTTCTTTCTGAACAACTTTTTCTAATAACATTTTTTCGTATCTCCTAGAGAAGAAGCACTTTTCTAGTGGGAAAAATAACTATTATGTAAATTTCCAAGACATACTTAATTTTCCGAAACTTAAATTATGACATACATTAGTTTCTATCCAAGCAGGGCTGAACTCCAGAAGAAGAAATTTTAATTCAAACATTTTTAGTCTTTTTCACCTATTCATGCGTCGATCCAGGGACACAGTGTAGATTGTAGGAAATAAAAAATTGTATTTTGTGTCCATAATATTAATAAAATTAAATTATTTCAAGTCTTTAAAAAGGTGGAAAGTCATTATTGTACAAATTTTAAATAAATTGTATCTGTGATTGGGTGATACTGAAAATGAATAGTAGTTATCAAACCAGCGACCTTTTCACAGATTCATTCATTTAGGCCATTTGTTTTGACTCAGATAACTAATGAAGAGTTATCTAAGCTTCGATACCAAGGCCAAATAATTAATAATTACATTAAAAAAACATAACTTATTTTAACAGCTCACTAAAATTAAATTGAAACTAACAGGTTTTTTTTTTTTTTTTTTTTTTTTTAAAAAAAAAAAAAAAAACAGCGATAATACTAAACTTCTGCAAGGAAGGATGCATAAAAATTATGACATCAGATAATGCTATCATAATGAACGCTTAGCAACTTCCAAAAAGATGTTATACTAATATTACAATTGTACTTTGTTATTCTGACAGTATGGGAAAATAAAAAACGGGAGGGGAGCCAATTAGTGCTCAAGATTTTTGCGGGAAGTAGGTCGGGCAACTAGGAAAACAAAAATAATACTGGATAACCTTAAGATAAGCACCTAGTGGCTTTAATTTTTTCCCTAAATATGGTGGCCAATCTGATCTGTCAGATTTACAAAGTGTAATACCATGAGACGCAGATTCATGGGAATCTCGCATCTTCATAAAGATAATTGGGGTGAGGAGCCAAAGAGAGCTTGAGATTTTGACATCTCAAAGGTAAAGCCAACTAGGCAAACAAAAATGTCACTGGTTAGCCTCAGAATATCCACCTAATAGCTTTATTTTTTTCCATCACATTACTTGGCCAACCTGAGTGTAAAATAAAACAATTATAATTGTTAAGCGTAAACTACACACATTTTTAATAGAATTATAATTATTTTACTTAAAACTCAGGTTGGCCAATTAATGTGATGGAAAAAAAATTAAGCCATTACGTAGGTATCCTGAGGTTAAGCAGCGACATTTTTTCGTTTGTCTAGTTGGCTTTACCTCCGAGTTACCAAAATCTCAAGCTCTCGTTGGCTCCCCACCCAAATTGTTCTTTTTTCCACACAGTTGAGAATTCTAATTGTAAAACTAATTTAGTTAGTTTTTGAATCGACATATTGATGCTGAACAACCATAATGCTTTAACTAGTATTAGCGAAATATTAGTTGACATAATCTTACTGAGAATGCATAAATTATCAAAGTGAATTAATATTGGTAAGAAATCTGGACATAAAGAAACATCTTGATTTAACTAATTGTTGTATGTTACTAATTGTCACTTTTTAATTTAAAAGTATAGATAGTTAGTGAGTTCTCCAACATTGCTTTTTATGGCCATTTCCTGTCAAAATTCAATGAAATAAAGCATAGGTCAATATGTAATAAGTTAAGAAATAACCAAGAGAAGAATTAAATGAACAGTAGTTACCTGGGCTTCATCTGATGTAATTCTGTGAATGGTGTAACGTCCCTTCACATCATAGATCAGCCTAAAGAACTCACCGGTCTTCTCAATGGTGACAACATCTGAAATTTATCAAAAAAAAAATAGATGAAAGTCAACATTTAGAGTGCATTTGGAAAGACTATCAGGTCAAAAGCCGGTTTGCTGTGGTTAGTGCAATAGTTGCTTCAATTTTTCTTGTGGACAATTAAACTGGTTTGGATTGAGTGTAGGTAAACAATTATTATGAGTTCCCATATTTACAAACTTTAATAATTTTACCGTTTTAAGTTGCTGAGTAGAAGCACATAAATAAAATAAAAATCCACAGTACGTTAAGACAATACACAGTGATAGAACGAAATTATGGAACATGGTAAAGTAGACAATGTTTTTAACTTTTAAACTAAGCACCACAGAAGGTAACAGTATGGATACTAACTAAATAAATAACATCTGGGCTTGGTCGAAATGGTTGCAACAGTCCCAGCTGTAAACGAAAACTAACAAAGGCTTACGAATGTGGCTGGTTGTTTTACTTGGTCTTTCTGAACCCACTGTATTACTTCTGAACTTCTGAGTTAACCTGGCAAGTGATTCTAAACGCACCCTAAACATGTAAATTAACAAATCAATGTATGTTTTAACTACACCCCTTTAAATAAAATGCTTGTCAGGCATCTCATTTATATTTTCTAAGTTTCAGACTATTTAAGATCTATTAAGAATTAGTGATAATTGTAAAATGAAAATGGGAGGCAGTTTAGGTCTTACAATTTGTAATAACAGCTTATCTTCTACTATCCTTTTGGCTGATTTCATACCTGATTAGCCCAAAAATGTCAATTTGGCATCTAGAAACTACATAGCCTTTGTCCTATCGCCACTTTGGTATTAAGTACTAAATAATCCTAGAACCGCCAGAAAAACTAACTTTCTTTATCAAATCTGCACTAATGTCATAGATTGAACTCTATTACAAGATGTATACTCAGATTTTATTTTGTTATCTGATATCATATTATATTTTGTTATCTGATATCATAGTAGGAGATAGCGTGCAAAAAAGTGTCTGACTAACATCAAGCTAGAATTTTGTATACAAGTCAATCTTTTAGCGCATACTGTCCACTATAATTGGTGAGGCATGGCCGCTCTCCACCGGTTTATTTTTTTCAATCGCCTATTGACAAGCTATGTNCTAACTAATGCTCGCAGCGAAAAATTTACACGAGTAAAAATTGGGGCACCCAGTATATAAAATTATTTTGCCTGTACATTGATCAGAATTGCAAATTTTTGGATACATTTTTATTTCTTACATTCCGAAGACAAAATCTGGTCATAACTTTTTTCGTGAGTAAAGGTAGTGGTAAATCTGCACTATTTGGCCCACTAACTTCTAATTGTCCGATTTACTTGCAATTTTTTTTAAACTGTTCCTTTTTACATATTAAAAACGAATCCGGTTGTACCATGTCGGTAAATTCAATATTTTTTCGTAAAAAATACGTAAAAGCGTTACTTTCTTAGGGAAATGAGGAAGGTTATGGCGAATAGTACAAATCTTAACCTAAACTAACTATAACCTTCCCGTATTTTTCTTAGGAAGTGACATTTTACGTATTTTTTTGGCTAAAGTTAAAGTGATAATTTAGCGAATTTTATACTTCGATTTGGACATCTACCTGGTCTATATGCAGCAGGGTTGTTTNGATTTCATACCTGATTAGCCCAAAAATGTCAATTTGGCATCTAGAAACTACATAGCCTTTGTCCTATCACCACTTTGGTATTAAGTACTAAATAATCCTAGAACCGCCAGAAAAACTAACTTTCTTTATCAAATCTGCACTAATGTAAAAGATTGAACTCTATTACAAGATGTATACTCAGATTTTATTTTGTTATCTGATATCAGATTAATTCAATTTACCAAGCAAATTATAACACATTTGATAATGAGGAGATCAATTGTAGAGACAGGATTTAAACAGTACAAAATTCATAAAAGATAGCTATAGGTTTAATATTACCCTACTATAACCTGCTAGGGAGGTTTTCATATTAAATAGTAAGTACATGTTATAAACGTACATAAAATGCTTAGACTATGCACATGATAAACTTTGATATTACCTTCTGATAGTTAGATTAAAACTTAACAAAGATATCCAAACATGAAGACTATAAACACAATGCATAATAAGAAGTTGACAACACATGTCCCACAAGGAATGCAGGTTCTTTTAAACCAGGTTATCTATACTTAATAATTATAAATTAAGCATTGTCTATCATGGAGAATCATATATCTACTTGTCTAATAAACTTCGGGACGAAAACCCTGATACAAATGAATACCCAGAAAATAAGGATTGACAATACAAAAAAAATTGACAAAATTAACATGCAAAATGTTTAGAAGGGGGCCACATGTACTATGTTTATCCCATTTAGAACAGTAAGTACGAACCAATTTAAGTATTAATAGTTTAAATAAATTGTTTAATTTTATGGAGCATAAATAGTTTAGTTGTGCGTTGAAAGAAGATAGTAAATTGTAGATAAAACATGTAAAGGTTATACAACTCACCCATGAAACCAGTAGGGTAGTTAGGGTCGGTCCTGACTTTGCCGTCAACTTTGATGAGCCTCTGCATTACAATTTTCTTGACTTCACTGTTGGTAAGGGCATATTTCAGCCTGTTCCTAAGGAATATGACCAGGGGCAGAGATTCCCTAAGCTTGTGAGGGCCGGGGCTTGGCCTGGGGGCGAAAACACCTCCGAGCTTGTCTAACATCCATGACTTGGGCGCGCAGAGACGCTTCAAATGCCTTTTAGGACCACGGGCCTGTAAAAGCAAATTATCATCATTAATATAATAGTACAAAAATATAAAATAGTAAATAACACATAGGAGAAAGTGGGGGAAGAATATTGACAGCTTGGCATATAGATGCCAACAACACAGAAGGAAATATGTATGAATAATTATAAAAATAAAACAATATACCATCTAATTGACTTTAAACTTAAAACAAGGAAGTTTAACAAAATACAGATAGCAACAATTTGAAAAACAAGCAAACAAAATAACTAAAACTAGAAGAGAACCGTCGGTCAAGCACCGACAACAAACTGTCACACGAAAGAAAACTAAATAAATAAGGAATACGTCTTAATATGAAAAAATCCCAAATATAATTGTGTAAATGATATTACCATGGTAAAATATAATTATTTAATTCACAGATAAAACGGATGAAATGGAATATAAAAATGAAAACCACGCACTAAAAACTCACCATCTTTTGACACAGAAGAGGCTTGAGGGGAAAAGGTTAGACCAATGTTGCCACACCGCCATCACGATGAGCCTCGAAATAACTATTTTCTAAACAGAGATTCTTGACTGCACAGCAACACTACCTATGAGCCCCCACTTTACGCGTCTTCCTGTAACGAGCATTTCTAATATTTGAACTTTAAAACTTCTTCTTTTAGCCAAGTAGCCAAGTAAAACTTTTAACTCAAGTCAGTCCTTATACAACATATTCTACAGTGAAAATGTATTCGACAATAGGTTTTTGTCAAGTAATAATTTTATAACAACCAAAAATAAAAAAATCAGAATGTTGAGAGACTATTATTTCCAGGGGAAGGGGGGGGGAGGCTGAAAGCCAACCAATAAAAGTAGAAGTCGTAACCAGGAGGATAAGAATAGGCCATAATATAATAGTAAGACTTAATTATTTAATAAAACATTGTAATGCATTTTATGAGGTGTAAATTTTGGAAAATAAACTTTCATCGATTGTCACGAGTATTTTTTTAGGGAAAGAGTATTTTCTTTAGCATTCTCTTTAGATCAGAGACTATTACACAAAGCTAATTATCCTCCCCCTCCCCGGAAAAATCGAGAAACGTATAGACTAATTAAAAAAATACGTGTGGTGTCGCGGGACACCTGGTAGGAACGAAGTTCCTTACGCTTTTCATTAAATATAAATTATATTATTTTTTTTTTATTATAAATTACAATTCCAAAATTAGTATAGGAACTANGTGGGTAGGTACAAGACATATACATGCCAAATTTCAAAGTCATTGGACGAAAGGTGTAGCCGTAAGAGCATGCGACGGACAGACAGACACACGCGCGAAGGGGTTTTAGGGTCCTTGGCTTTTGCCTACGGACCCTAAAAAGAACTTTTTATATTTTGATTTTTTTCCCCCTAAATCCATTAGTTTAGCTGTAAAATGGACCTAAGTTTCAATTTTAGCAGGCTCAACCAGTTTCATTGCTCTCGGCAGACGGCTAACTAATGCTCGCAGCGAAAAATTTACAGGAGTAAAAATTGGGGCACCCAGTATATAAAATTATTTTGCCTGTACATTGATCAGAATTGCAAATTTTTGGATACATTTTTATTTCTTACATTCCGAAGACAAAATCTGGTCATAACTTTTTTCGTGAGTAAAGGTAGTGGTAAATCTGCACTATTTGGCCCACTAACTTCTAATTGTCCGATTTACTTGCAATTTTTTTTAAACTGTTCCTTTTTACATATTAAAAACGAATCCGGTTGTACCATGTCGGTAAATTCAATATTTTTTCGTAAAAAATACGTAAAAGCGTTACTTTCTTAGGGAAATGAGGAAGGTTATGGCGAATAGTACAAATCTTAACCTAAACTAACTATAACCTTCCCGTATTTTTCTTGGGAAGTTACATTTTACGTATTTTTTTGGCTAAAGTTAAAGTGATAATTTAGCGAATTTTATACTTCGATTTGGACATCTACCTGGTCTATATGCAGCAGGGTTGTTTTTCTTCAGAAAATGAGCGGAGCACCGCGAAGCGGTGCGGAGCGGCCGTTAAAAATAATACGTTTCTTGAAACAGCACTCAACACTTCACTTTTACGTATTTTTTTACAAAGAAACTATTGAATTTTCCGAGACG
>KZ652012.1:83882-100136 GCA_001010745.2 Gerris buenoi
TCAGAATTGCAAATTTTTGGATACATTTTCATTTCTTACATTCCGAAGACCAAATCCGGTCATAACTTTTTTCGTGTGTAAAGGTGGGTTTCAGTCGCCCCCTGTCTTACTTTATATAGGCCCAAAACTAAATACTTTTTTTTTTCAGCAGAGGCATGCACAAAAATGTTGCGCATGTTGTAGACTTCATCGTAAAATATTGAGTAAATCTAAAGTAAAAAAAAAATTTCCTGGATGATCGGCTGGTTCAGCGTTGGTCTCGCCTCGCTCGGACTAAGGCGGAATGTAAAAGCCTCCTTAGACGATCATCTTGGTTTTCAATCATGTTGTCAATATGCCATGTTGACGTCAATGTTTATGTTTATAGTCTGTGGAGTGGATGGATTGGTGGTTGAAATTTTATATCAGTATCACAGGAGTAAAATGAAAATTTCATGTGAGTGTGAGACCTCTTCATGTGGGAGCCTCTTCTTCTTCTTAACAGAATTCATGATAATAACGAGATATAACAAATAACAATACTTCACTCATTTTACACCCAAAACCTCACACAATAAACCTGAAAAAACTGTAGATGGTAGATGCGGTAGTCAAGCTTAGTAAAAAGTAATGTCTCTGTTAAATGTTGTCGACGTGATTGGCAACTATGCTGATGTTGACAACCAAGTTGATCGTCTAAAGTCTCGTCCAGACTGCCGAACCGAACAGAGGAAATACTGAGCATTGGTGTCTGCGCATACCCAGTTTAAAGTGCGCCTGCGCATCTCACTCTGGGCATGCGCAGAGACCAATGTTTGGCTCGTTTCCTCTGTTTCGTTCGTCAGTCTGGATGAGGCTCAAAGATTGCAAAATATACGTGGAAAAGGAAGAGTTATATAGAAAATAATTATACACCAACTTTCTTTTTATTTTTAACGTATAATAAGAAAAATAATTTAATTTTCTAACACTATATTGTACATTGATTTTTTTTTAAGAAAAACATTTTAAATTTGTATTAATGATAAGTCCTAAAGAACAGATAGATATTTTTTACATTTGTATTTAAAATCTTTTTAATTTTTCGAGAAAAAGTTTTTTTTTTAAAGTTGTTATTAAGTAGAAATACATTTTTATAATAATTAAAAGAGAAAGAAAAAGACATTATTTGGGTCCACGAAAGAAGAACATTATATTAAGAAATATGAGATTAAAAAAATGTTATTTTAAATGAGATAAAAGGCAGCGATGAGTAAAGAAGAAGTTAGACGTTGAAGTTTGGCTACCGCCTGCTTGGATGCCAGACTGCTTCCATTTGCGTGTAGTTGTTCATAAGAGCTTCGTCTCGCGGCTCGTCCAGATTCATAGTGTATCTGTCAACATAGTTATTTTGCAAGGTATTTAGTTAGTATAATATAAAATAACTTTTAACATAGGCTTTAGTTTTAGTGGATATCGACTGTATGCATACTGCATACCTACCCATTGTCACTCGAGATAAAATAGTGAATGTAACTAAAAGAAAATAAATGTTTCACTTCCTTTTGAAACTACGGTAGCATGTATTTAATACAGGCCAGTATCAACTACTGTTATAACCATTATCTATTTAATCAATATGTAAAATTTAGATGGTATAGTTATACTAATTTACTTCTTATATATTGTTTAAATGAATTAGTGTCTACACAAAGTTTTTTGTTCAGCATGACGTTCCAGTACTAGGAGTGGAAATTTGATATATAATGCAGAAAACTGAAATGGGACAAAGCAGGGGTCTCCAAACTCTACGGCCTGTGGTCTGGATTCGGTGTGGGGCGCCACGTAAGACGAAAGATGTTAACAAATAAACTTAATCAATGCAAAGTTATAAGTTTTCCATAATCAAATGCCACCTCAAACATTAAAGTACGAGCACGAGTCTTATATACGTTTTATTTTTTAGCCAAAATTGAAATGGTTTATAAGCTTATTATCCATATTCCCTACCATTGTGAAGTCCGATAGCGAAATGTTGCTTACTTCATCCGGCACGCTAGGGACCATCATTTCCAAATCCGGCCCTTCAACCAATAGGTTAGAAACCCCTTCTTTAAAGGAATCCAGAGGAGAGCAAGACACATTGACATTGTGACCTGGTGAGGGTGGCAAAAGATTATTCAAGATCTGAGAAATAATTATATCGAGAACCCGAGTATCGAGGAAGATGAAGATTTCATGTAGAAGCTCTTTGCCTCAAAAAGCGAAAATATAAAATCTCATATTCAAATTCCTCAAAATTCGTTAAAAACTACGTATTTAGTTTTTCTAAAAACATATCCAATAGAATTGAATTGATGCATTACAACATAAAATGTAACTATTAATTTTAATGAGCAAACAATGCATCTATCAAAACTCTTTTATATCCTTCATTTGAATTAATATAAGTTAAACAGGGTTCTATTCTGATTTGTAGAAGTTTGGTGTATAAAAGCGCAGATGAAACATGAAGGGCAAATAATAAGATGGAGTTAATCCAACCAGCTGATATTAGTAAAGCGACCTCTGCAGAGCCATTCTCACGCATCCTTTCTATAAGTAGCTTGTTTTGTATAATAAACAAATTACATTTAAACATAATGCTATCAACTATCAAGCTCATTTATGTCAGACTTCAATTTACTGAGCTTCCAAGTATTTTATTAGATGAGAGAGATTGCTATAATAAGAATTGTTAAAGTAACATTTCAAGATTAGATTTTGATACATGTTATTCTTGAGATGATCGTAACAACAAATATTTACTACGTTCACACATAGTTTTGAAAACGACCCGCTACTTCAAAAGAGTGAGTGAACGGAGAAAGACGGATGGTTTCGGTATAAATTCACTCCACCAAAAATACGTGGTCGGAATGGGGGATCCAATTCAAAACGCTCGTATGAACAGGTCGTGGAGGGGATCGAGATATCAGGTTATTTTACTCTTTTCCTCTTTTTTAGTTGTTTGTTTTCGTGAGCTTCAGTTTCTTTTATTTTAAACAGCAAAAACATGGTTAAACAAAACTTGATACTATAAAGAACCTGTAAAAACTTTTAATAACGTGTAAATAAAATGTGAAAATTCGCGGACATATCTTAGGTAATAAGAAAGAAGATTTGAAAAACTATGAAGACAGCGGAAATTAAACTATTTAAAGTTTATTGTTAAATCACAAGAAAACTTTAAACAGCGAAATTCCCTTCAGAACAGTAGATGAACAAAAGAATCGGCTTTGTTTTGTTTATAACCTTGCTGAACGGCGCGGCGTAGGGAAACCAGCAAATACGTCTACGCACGGCTTCATGAATATATTAAGGTTTGTTCCAACCACACTTCAAACTGGTTTGGAACTGTCCGACGCATGCGCATCGGACCACATTTGAACGTTTTTTTGCAAATGCACATGCGTCGTACAGTTTGAAACTAGTTTGAGGTGTCGTTGGAACAAACCTATTGTTAACTAAACGCGCCGAGACGAGGCCGAGATCCGCTAGCTGTGAAACCTTTAGTGATTCCGATTACACCACATTTTGGTATCAAGATTACACAGTCAAAAACTCATCGTACTTTTACTTATTAACATTTCATTTTGTAGTTTTATGCGTAAAGTTCTATTAATTATGATTCAAGTCACCTTGTAGCTATTGTCCTGGCAATTCTAGCTGCTCTCGCCACATCAACTACGACCATCCTAGACTCCTTTTGTCTGTTAGCTTGAGTATCTGGAAGTGTCTTTAAGCTCCCAGCTAAGAAAGGAAAGACTCTGACCCAGTCACCTCCACCACTAGGAGCCTCTTCCCAGTTCAAACCATTCTCCCACTTACAGTCCGCTTTTTCTTTGAAACTCCTTTTTACTTTGTCTCCTCTCCTATTGGAACAACCTAAGTAACAAATAACAAGATAGTAATAGTAAAAAGAATTATTTTATCTAATACAGTCTTTAAACTTTTCCCAAACTGAAAAACAAATTAAATAATTGTTGATGATTACGATTTACCACTCTTAAACCAACTATTTAATGCAAGTTAGATTGTTCAGAGCTACACAAGTAAATTTGAAAACTTACGCTTTGGGTAAGTTGAATTAAGACCTTTATCCGTTGATTTATAGTGTCGACTCTCCTTCGAAGATGCATTGTTTGAACCCTGAAAAAAAGGACAATAAATTTATAAAAATAATGTTTTAATCGGAATAATTTAGTGGAATTATTTAAATCAGTTATTATAAGTATTCCCAACCGCATCTAATTAAAGAACTATAGAGATCTTCAACACCTAACACCATGTGTAAATTTTATTATGTATAGCGTTTTTTAAGAAGGTTGTTTGTTTGGAACCTTTGAATGTGGTGGTTGTATTTGATTCTTCCATCGATTTTTAAATTTGATGATGGCCACAGCTGTTCTGGCTGTGGTTGTGAAACTGGAAGAATCGTCGTCTGCTGAATCCTCTCTTTCGTCGCCGAGAAAATGATCGCTCCAATCGAGTATACTAAGACCCGTATTGCACATAGGAAGACCCAGAAGATCGAGAAGATCATGAAGCATTGGCTTCTTAATGGCTGGATCCAGATCGCAATCCCAGCAAAGAGCAGGGCTGTTGTTCACCTGCAGCCATAAAAATAACAAGCTCATATTAATAACATTAATATTTTTGACGGATGACGACATACTTTAACCAATCATAAGTTAAATTAATTAAATATGTAAGATGTACCTCTATAAGCCAAGGTTTGAGATAGGAATCAATGAGGATATCGAATCCATAGAATTCGAAGCAGTTTGTTGTACTTGGTACTCCAGAGAGTTGACTGGCGATAGTTAAAACTACAATATTTGATATCCTTTGCCACAGCAGCCAATCATCCAATCCGTTCTGTTCCATATACATTCTTAATTGCCGTAGACTCCATTTACAACCTTTAATAAAATGGTTTTAAAAACAAAGAAAATAAGTAAAAAGAGAGCATGAAAAATGCAAGACACGTACCGAAAGGCAGATCTATCCAGAGGACTAGATTTTAAAACAAGTATAAGAACAAATAAATATTTTTTCGTGTTAATATTCATATTCTGCTAATCCCCCTTCTGCCAATACCCTTTCCTAAGACCAAATTTGAATGGTAATAGTCCTTATTACCCCATCTTAGTGCACCGCAATCTCAAAAAACTTGATTACTTTTATGGTAAGTAACAAATATAAGATTTGTTTTCAGGCAGAGAAACCTTTTAAAAACTCAATCTGCAATGAAAATCTTATAAAGACACTGTTTTAAAAAGTTTGGAGCCCAATGTCAAAACAGCTATTTCTGGGTTCTATCTAATAGTATTTCTACAAAATGTCATCCCAATTTTCTTTTAAATAATAATCGTTGGAACCACAAAGAGTAGTTTGGTCAATAAATCATAGTAGCAAATCGGACGAGTTAGTTAACCTGGCACTTATTTAGACTGTTACTCCCCTTATTAAGAAGCAGAAGGGAGTAACAATCTAAAGAAGGTGTACGGAATGTTCTTCTTCAGACTGTTACTCCCCTTATATAAACAGGAGTGTGATATATCTTTATCCCAAAGTACATTCGACTAAACATATCTTTGGCTTCATTACTTATTTATTTAGTTAAGACAATGGAATTTATAAATAATACCCATTTATATTCTAAAAAACATAGGAGAGTAATTATTTAAAGAAATACCCAATAATTTTAATCATCAGTTTTGAATCCAAAGGTATCATTGATTGACGAAAGTATTTAAATAGCAAGATCAAAATATTTCATTTTTTAATCAGACTGTATTAAAATGGAGTGGAAGAAAGCACTGTAAATTTGATTGCTAAATAAGTAACTCAGGCAGATCTTGTCTTTGAATTTGGGTAATAAAGCTGTTATCAATATTGACAGAAAATGATTACCTTGTCCAACCTTATCCTTCAATTCGAGATATCCAGGAGAGTGTTTATTGATGGAAGAATTTGTGAGGTGAGCACACCTGTTGTCTAACTCAGCAAGACTGAATTTGTTGGTACCAAACCTTGCTAAGCCTTCTCTATAAATGTACACGGTCAGAGGATGAAACGAAGGTACGCAAACATAAAGTCTTAAGTCGAACTTGTAACCTCCTATCAGAAGAGGGTTCTTTATGTACTCCTGAACAACGTTGCTGTACCTTTCGCACATCAACTCCGACGCTTTCTAAAGACAAAAACAGGACATTATCCAAAGAAAAGGATTAATTTTGTTAAACAAATAGATATTTTTTATCAAATAGTTTTAATTTCTCAAGAACAAACCCTAAAGACAGTGATGCCTCGTCCCTGACTTCGCCCAACAGGTTTGCAAATCCAAATAGTCTCCTGTCCATCACCTGAGTACCGCAAGTGAGAACTGTGAGTCACTAATTTTGTGTAATCAATCGGCAATACGAACGTTGTTGGACTGAAAGTAAAAAAAAAAATTATAATCATTAAATATTCTTAAAGAAGATGAAGATCATAATCAAGAAGTTTAGACACCAGCGAGAAAATTGAAATAAACTGCTAATAAATTAAAATTGGTTTATATAGGTTAAAATAGATTATGGAAGAAATAAAATAGGAGTGGTGGTAAACAAATTTAAGGTTAGCTGGATAAGTATGGAGAAATTACAAGTAAGATAAGTTAAGGCGGTAAATTAGGGGTAAGAACCCTAATGCCAATGCTTTGCGTTCAGGTATTAGTAATGTATGTCTTCTAGAGAATTAGAGAAGAACTCTTACAGGTGGTTTATGATACCGTCAAAGGTGGAGCTCCATCATTTACTCGTGCAGTACTGTCTGAATTCTACGTGTACGGTTCCATTCGAAGTATCATGTACTATAAGAAGTTAATGTACTATAGTAAGTTAATAAAGTTAGTAAATCGTCAATTACAGCCTATACCATTCGTCTGCATACAAAATAAAAGTTACAGAAGTGTAAAAGAAAAAAAATGGATTTTGAATAAAGCAAGCCAATCAATAATATTTAAAACAGACAACAAACCAAAAGGCCAAACAATTTTTTAGCTGTATTATAGCTGTATATGGACAAATATTTGTTCAGCATACTTAAAAAGTGTTCAAAAGGCAAAATCAAGGTAATATCTCGTTAACTAGATTTGTAACTAGAAAAACTACATTTTTCGGTATTTATAGGTACCACAAAATATTTTTTTAAAAATAAAATCTTCTGAATCGTATTTGACGGTATTCAGAGTTTTTTTTTAGGGCAGTGGCCCCAAAATTATGGCTGAAATTGACTTTTCGATTTCTGCCTTGGGTATAATTTTTCAGAAGATGTGTATGCAAAATTTCATCGACATCGACCAAAAAAGTAATTTAGTAATTCTTCACACGCCAGCACAGACGACAGAATTTTTTTAAAGACTTTTTAAACTCAGGGGATCTTAAAACGTGTAAATCTATGAAAATACTTCGGAGTAAGTAGGTATAGGAGAAAGTAAAAAGGAGATGAAGTGTGTTTTTCAAAATAAAGTATAAAATTAAAAGAATTGAAATAACTTTCGAACGGTGAATTTTTCCTTTTATATTTTGATAAATAGTCCAATAAAACTGATATCTAAGAATTATTGTTAAGTTTATAAATTATTATCCAACCTAAATTCATAGAGCGAACCAAATAATGCCCTCATGGTTTTGAGTGATCTGGCAAGATGGTCCTTCCGGCAGATTGACTGAGCTTCTGGTATCCTATTAACAAACTAAATATCAATAGTGCATTAAAATTATTCATTATAAATTCCATCATATTTAAATTATTATGTTGAAAATTATTGTTTTCTATTTACATAGAAATTACATTTAATAATTGTATTAGTACAACTATTGTACAATAGCAATGAAGAAATGGTTACATTTAAAAAATTTGACTGATACAAATTCTAATCTATGACTAAAATATTTCTCTATACTCTGCAAAGATGATTCCAATTCCACCTAAACTAATGGAGATAGAATATGCAAAAAAATTGAATTCTAGGGCAAGAAACGCCTAAAAATGGTTTTAACAAAATATAGGAAAGCAAAAACACCACCAGTATTAATTTACAAAATGTTTGCAGGTCGAATCTTGTCCTTTTTTTCTATGAACTTTGTACGTCATAGACTTTTTTTTATTCAATAGCAACATTTTTTAGGCTAGGCGCACACTGGAGAAAAAACAATCTGCAGACTGTCTCCCGATGCAAAAGACAAAACTGTCGCCCTCCAACAATCTTTTGCACCGGGAGACAACCTCCGCAGATAGTCCGCAGACATTCTGCAGACTTTTTTGTCTCTAGTGTGCGTCTAGCCGTATATAGAGAATTCGTGAGATAAACAAAAATCTTATATCACGACTTTTGTTGTAGAAGAAGTTCGTTATATAATTAAATGAAGTTTGATTGTTTTATTTTTTTTGTTAATAAAATCTTTTTTGTACTTAAAGTTTTTTTTATTTCCTTCTTCTTCATCCTCTAACTGTTTCTTCCATTTTGGTTCCGAGCTTACCAAAGGTAGAGGATGCTATCGTTCTGATAAACGAAAATTTGCATAAGGATTACGTACAAAAATTACATTAAAACTAAAATTTAAACAGCCACTATGTTTACCTGCCAAGCTTTGAGTGATTTGGAATTGGGTCCAGGTATGCAGGATGTTTTCCACCAAAGATTCCATTTGTCTTTTAGAGCTCCTTCTTCTTTGCATTCAACCCATCCTCGTTCAGAGAATACCTGCAAATAGCAAACAGTTCCAATAAAGTCAAATTTTCACACTCAATATGAGTTATCAGAGTATACAAGATGAATATTCCCGTAAAAATAGTCCAAGTGATCGTGCATAAAAGTGACTGACTTACATAAAACTAGAATTTAGTGAATAATGAATAAGTCATTTTTTTGTGTCCTCCAAGAGCATGTAGTCGGCAAAGTTCGTACACAAGATATTGCTGGCCCATAAGCAGTTAACGACTGAGTTTGTCCCACCTATTTTGGTCGACAATATGGTTTTTTATAATCCTGAGTACAAAATTTGTTAGTAGACCAAAAATCAAATTAATTTTTGTTCTTCACTTTGCCCTCTTCACACTGAAGGAATCTTCATAAATCTATATTAATCCAAATCAAGGACAATCTGAATTATCAAGATTATATAAATTATATCCTCCAAGAGTGTAATAATCTAAAGAAGTACCAAAAAATGAAATACAATTTACAGTCTATAAGATTAGAGTTGGCACAATCGAAGGCGGAAACAACAAACGTGGAGGTAGTTTTGGGGTTATAAAATGAGAAAATNCCATTACATAATAATAATAATAAATCATGGCAAACAGCCCGTGGAGTGTTTAGGCCTGCCAATTTAGACCAGTCATTTTAGGTTTTTGAAAACAAAATGTGTCATACAAGCAAGAGACTTTGTAAAAATTATCTCTGGGGCATCCTGAATGAAATCCTATAAAGTCCCCGAAAAAATAGTTGTGCTCAAGCCGCTATCTTGGAAAATAGCGTCCAAAATACAATTTTTTGCTTCCACTAGCTTAACTATTAGGTTTAAGAAAAAAATGTTCCAGTAAAAATGGTTTATTATGTAATTATCCATACATTTGGTCCTATTCATTATGCTGCTAGGATCAATAGGTGAAGAGATACAGAGGGGTTATAATAATAATATAGAATAATATTCAGTACGGGAGTGTATAGACTACACTTATAAAATAAGTGGGCTAATTTATAGTTTTTTGAGTTGCTAAAAACGAATTTTTAACTTCCATCACGAAATTACCTCCGAAACCCCCAAATATTGTAATGGAACCCCCTAATAATAGTGTTTTTTTTTTTTTTTTTTATACACCTTGATCAATCACAGCTTAAAATCCAATGGAACTATCTATTGGTTATTTTAAAATACAAAAAAACTCAAAATTGCATTCAAAAGCAATCAAAAAAGTCCTATGAGAGGAAAAAGAAAGAGAAATTCGAGAAAATGGGTGTACCTCAACACGAGACACCTTAGTCTCTTTTTAGAAATAAAATTATTTTTTTTTGGAGTAAAAATACACTATGTATAGATACCATTATTGATGTTGAAAGAGCACGGATTTAGAAAAAAAGATACAGAATTAATAAAAAGGATATAAATTGGGACGACACGCAAACACTTCTGTACTCTGCTACGCGAATGCCGAAGATTCGAGTTGCGGGTGCGGGGGGAAATCGATAACGTTTCGAAAGCTTGGGAATAACGGGATATCTTCAAGGCCCCAAACTATAAACTTGTATATATATATAATATATAAGGCGTATTGACTTTACCAAACTGAATGGAAAATCCAAGTCTTAACGCGGTTTTTCTATTTCAACAATGAGCAGATTCATAGCGTGATGCTTAATGGAAAACTTGCAACTTAAAAAGAAAGAAAGAAAAAAAAAAATAAATAAAACAGGAATTGCAATTGAACTGCAGCTCATAACTACATTATCTCTTGACTCTTGATTTTCAATAGAGTTAACAATATAAACTATAAAAAACACATTTATATACAAATAGAAACTTGTAAAAGCTTCGTCAAAGCACAATTCAATCAAAGTAATCAGGCATTGTCTTTTAGTTAATCGTTTGCACTTGAAAAGTATTTTTATGGGATCTCTTTTCATTTTACGAAGCTGGATTCAATCAGATATATGATTAAGAAACTAATCTCTTTACAGTCTTATATATGCAGTGAAAACTATAAGATAGCTTAATAATTCGATTTGGGAATTAAGCACGTTTTAAGGTACTTTCGAGTCAAAAAAAAAGTGGTCGGTCATCGGAGACTGTATGGATGCTACACTACTAGGCCGATTCAAGTAATTTATCTTGCATGTTCAGAAAAATCATACCCCGAAGAGCAATCGAGAACATTAATTTTAACTAGAGTAATTTGTATTTGCAAGGATAACAATGAACACAAATCAGTACATATTAAGCCAAATGCAAACAAAAATTAGAGAAAGATAAAATAATTATAAAACTAACAAAAAGTCCCCTGAAGATCAAATAGTCGAATCTATAATATAATAAAATGTAAAAATAGGTATATGGATCTAGGGGGAGAAGAAATAGACAATAGTATCATTTGTTGTTGTCATCTGAGGACTTGAATATGGTGTTATTAAAATTACCGAGTTACACGACATCCGAATTATTTGAAAGTACATAGTTCATTGTATTTAATAAGATTTTTCATCATGCAATGCAATAAGAAGTGAGAATGTAGAATTCTACCGATATTTTTCTATGAATGAAGAATTCTTCCGACAATTCCCTGTAAGGAGGCCCAATTCACACACGAGTGGCGCGGGTTTTTGTCACCTCTATATGCTAACTTAGGAGTAGCGTGGTGGGGGCGCCATTTGCAACCCTCTGCCACGCCATACCAGTGTAAATTGGGCCATAAGTTAACATAGAGGTGGCACAAACCAGCGCCACGCCGCGCCGCGCCAGACCCACGCCCCACGCCAGTGCCATACGCTACTCGTGTGTCTATTGGGCCTAAGGTTGCTCAATTTTTATACTTTTTACCAACACGAGGCTGAATAATTAAGTTAATCTGAAATGTATCTAATAAATCACTTCGTTAATTCTAAAACCATAATAAGGTAAATTACAGTAAGACCTTGCCGTTAGGGGGATTAAGTTTCTGGAAAGCGTCGGTCATCAAAGACGATAAAATTATATTTTAATGTTATCTTCTCTTATTCCTCGCCTCTTCTACTTTGCGGTGAAGAGACTGAACAAAGTTATCGCCACCGTGTTCTTTCTGAGGCCATTATTCTGGCGCTTCTTGGGTCCACTCCCCTCTATTGGAATGCGGGGATCAAAGTGTCCGTCCATTTTGTTCGTGGCCGTCTTCCCTCAGTCCTTTCTTCCAACATCTGTTTTGGGACCCTGTGCTCCTGCATTCTGACCACGTGGCCAAACCACCTCAGCTTGTTCCTGTCAATTCTTTTGGCCACTGTTCGACCAGTAGATTTTTCCGGATAGTCTGATTCCTGACATGATCTCTTCGGGTCTTGCCAGCTGCCCGTCTCAGGTAGCGGCGCATCTCTGTAACCTGCTCTGCTGTTCCTGCTGGCTGTGAGTGCCCAGGACTCACACCTATAGGTATGTGTCGGCACGTAGATGAAGTTATAAATCACCATCTTAGTTCAAAGTGAAATTTCTCTCTTTCCCAGAAAGACTCTGCTTAAAGCAGAGTACAGCCTACCAGTTGTTATGATGACCAATTTTATGATCGTAAATAAAACACACGACAATCAAACACTTAAAAGATTAGGTTGGAAAAATAATTCTTAAGCCGGGTTTACACGGGTAGAGTAAACAGAAGAGTAGAGTGCACTCTACTTCCCACTCTACCAATTTTGATTTTGGAGCGTTTACACGGGTAAAGTGGGAAAGCTAGTAGAGTGGAAGCTGTGGAGGGGGCAGTAGAGTCCACTTTACTGCATGCGGTATAGTCAGTGGTGGCGATAAGGGGCCCGCAGGCTCCGCGGTAAGGGGGGCCCTGGGGATCTGGGCCCCCTGTGGGCTCCTGGAAGGGAAATAGATGGCCCCCACTAAGAGTTTGCGGGGGGCCCCCCGATATCTTACCGCCACCACTGGGTATAGTACTCTACTCTACCGACTACTCTGCAGTAAAGTGGACTCTACTCTACTTCTCCCTCCACAGCTCCCACTATACTAGCTTTCCCACTCTACCCGTGTAAACGTCTTTATAGCAAGTAGAGTTCAGAACTGTAAACAAACAGCTTTCACTCAGCGTACTATACTTACTACTAGCTTCTAGCTTATGTGTAAACGCTCCAAAATCAAAATTGATAAGAGTGGAATGTAGATTGCACTCTACACGCTACTCTACTCTCCTGTTTACTCTACCCGTGTAAACCCGGCTTTAAAGACGGTTTCTCCTCGTAAAGTTTAGCTTTTTATTAAGCAGCCAGTTATTATGTCCTTATGAAGCCTGAAAGCTGCTTTGGCTAATTTTTTTTTTAATTTACGTGAATAATTTATTATTCCTTAAGGTGACCCTCACAGACGCTCCCATAACAAGGTGTCCCAGCTATTAAGGATCAGCGAAAGATCTCCAGGACCATGATAGATAGCTAAGATGCAGTTTTCAGGGTGCGATAAATGGCTATAAATGAGCTTCCAAAAAAATGCTGAACATTTTCTGTGTTTAACAGAAGTGTGCCGTTTACTTAATAGAAAAAAGTAAATAGGAAGCCATATTTTTTAAATTAGATTTGCTTGGACATTTTTCGCTCCGACTTTTTTTTTGGTAAAAGTTACAAAAAAAATATATGTATTTTAGACTGGATTAGGATTCTATGACTAGGATCAAGTCTAGCGCCTCCATCTTGAACAATCTAACTTCCAAGGTAGGTAAATGAGTCAACGTTCTCAATATTATGGCCTATTGATTNCTTATGTGTAAACGCTCCAAAATCAAAATTGATAAGAGTGGAATGTAGATTGCACTCTACTCGCTACTCTACTCTCCTGTTTACTCTACCCGTGTAAACCCGGCTTTAAAGACGGTTTCTCCTCGTAAAGTTTAGCTATTTATTAAGCAGCCAGTTATTATGTCCTTATGAAGCCTGAAAGCTGCTTTGGCTAATTTTTTTTTTAATTTACGTGAATAATTTATTATTCCTTAAGGTGACCCTCACAGACGCTCCCATAACAAGGTGTCCCAGCTATTATGGATCAGCGAAAGATCTCCAGGACCATGATAGATAGCTAAGATGCAGTTTTCAGGGTGCGATAAATGGCTATAAATGAGCTTCCAAAAAAATGCTGAACATTTTCTGTGTTTAACAGAAGTGTGCCGTTTACTTAATAGAAAAAAGTAAATAGGAAGCCATATTTTTTAAATTAGATTTGCTTGGACATTTTTCGCTCCGACTTTTTTTTTGGTAAAAGTTACAAAAAAAATATATGTATTTTAGACTGGATTAGGATTCTATGACTAGGATCAAGTCTAGCGCCTCCATCTTGAACAATCTAACTTCCAAGGTAGGTAAATGAGTCAACGTTCTCAATATTATGGCCTATTGATTGAAACTACCATTGATGTGCAACATTCACCTAAAGACATTTTGGTTTTTTTGACATTGATATTTTGGCCTGCTTGAAAGGATCTTGTTGAGGGGTCATCTAGTTTGGCCTGCATACTATTGCATTTAGTTGACAAAATAACAATGGCATCTGCGTAGTCTAAGTCATCTAGGTGGTCCATATGAATAGGATTCTATAACAGTCCTCGGCTCTTCATGAAGTCTAAGCTTGCAACTAAATTTTCTTCAATTTCAATTTTCTTCTTCTTCAATTTCTTCGATTGCGGTGAGATATAACAATGGTGGAAGCAAACAACCCAGCCTTACCCCAGCTTTGATATATATTGTGTCTGATAGAGCTCCATTGTAAGATACACGAAAAATAAATGCTTCATATTGCTTCTTGATTAGGATGCATAGTTTCTCTGGAATCCCTAACGCTAACGAAGCATAGAATCACATATATTCTGATGTTGAAGTCGGTCATCTACAAATACTAGGTAGAGGGAATGTTGAAATTCATTAATTTGCTCGATGATCATTCGGGGCGTGGCAATGTGGTCTGTGCACAATCACCCTGATCGAAAACCAGCCTGTTGCTTGAGGAGGGTGGCATCAACTTTACCTTCTATGCGGTTTAATATTATTTTACACGAAAATTTTAGTACCACCGAGAGGAGCAAGATACCTCTCCAGTTGTCACACTTCGTGAGATCTCCCTCTTTGGGGGCTTTTACAATTTTCCCTCCATCCAATCATCTGGAAAGGTTTCTGACACCCAGATTTCTTTAAATAAACTATGGAACAGGCCAGCTGTGAAATCAGGGTCGGCTTTAATCATCTCAGCAGAGATTCTGTTATTTCCCAGTGCTTTGTTACTATTCATTCTTAGGATTGCAGTCCTAACTTCACTTACTGATGGTGGGTGGGGACCAACTCGCGAAATCCGTTGCTCCCTGATGTGTTCAGCTGTAGTTTCATCAGTATTGCCTGTGTTGTTGAGCTGTCCCACGTTGTTCAAACTAACGCAGTAGCTGTTCATTTGTGTGAGTGAGGAAGCGTCCTGCTTTGTTCCTGAGCACGTTTGAGTTGTATCTAACTCCAGTCTCTAATTTTTCTCAGCTCTAGTTCTCTGGCACTGCTGAGTGCTGCCATAAGCCTTGATTACACGTACCGAGTAGAGTAGCGAGGCAGTATACTTGGCCGAGCGCTCGGCCGAGTAAAATGGCGAGACAGTCACTCGGACCCCTTTCTACTTACTCGGCCGAGTGGGCAACCCCCACCCAACCGGCACTGACTCTGACTCGCTAGGCTGCTCGGCACGTTTGGATAATACTGTCTGGTTACTCGCTCTCTCTACAATAAATATTATAAATAATCATTTAAAGTAAATTTAGAGAAAATACGTGTAAATACTCTCTCGCCTAAACTACTCTCTCGGCCAATTGAGTGATAAATTGCTGTCTCGCCACTCTACCCGGTACGTGTAATCAAGGCTTTAGCTTCCTTTCTCTCTTCTATAACATTCCACGTTCTGACTGAAATCCAGTCCATTCTTTTCTTTTCAGCATAACCCAAGATGTTTTCCCCAGCATCCATAAAGAGGCGTTTAACTCCTAACCAAATTTCCTCAACGCTCGAGGACCAGCTGAGCGTTGCATTCCAGTTCTTCTATAAATTCCTTGTGGACTTCAGCATTCCTATTAATTAATTTATACAGTTGTATTATATTCTTTAGTCTAAATCCAATTTACCTTAGGACAGAGGAATATCACACTTATGTAAATAAATGTACATATCCCTTAGTCTAATTAACAAATAGGACAAAGGAATATTATTACATTTGTATTTGAATTGCGATGTTCCTTTGGCCCACAGTACATTGGATTAATTATCCCTTCGTCTTAATAGTTAATTAGACAAAGAAATATAAACTCTCCTTTATATAAGGAAGCATTACCTCCTTTTAGCACCAAAATACCTGTGCTTATTTCTTGAAAACGTTTCCTCTTAGCTATCGATATATCGATAGCTTCGTTGTATTAACTACAGTCTATAAGATTAGAGTTGGCACAATCGAAGGCGGGAAACAACAAATGTGGAGGTAGTTTTGGGGTTATAAAAAGGGAAAATCG
>KZ652012.1:101107-111375 GCA_001010745.2 Gerris buenoi
TCTCCCTCGGCCTTACGGCCTCGGGAGCTAATGAAGTTCTCTCCTTCGGCGTTGCCTCAGGAGAAAACTTAACCTCGAGCCGGAAAACATACTTCTCTCCCTTGTTGCGTAAATAACTATTTGTATTTTGCTAACTTTCTGGGCATACACCTATTTTAAGTAAGTTCTTAAGTAGTAAGAATGCAAATTTATACAAAAATGAGCTAATATAATGCAAATTCCTTACCTAAATGAAATTGTTTATTATTGTGTAAGTCTTTCCCTTGCACATTTATTTTTAACTAAAATATAGACTATTCATATTATACAAACTTAAATAAATGTAATACAAGATAGAACGACAAGTATGAATAAAAAACCAGGGAAATAACCTTGTAACAAGTTTGAAATGCCAATTTAATTGGACGAAACTTTGTACAAAAAGTTTTTTTTCTGTGCACAGTTTGAAAATAAAGCACGATTATATAAAAAGATAAGCAGGTTATATTAAGATAGGTCCAGGGGGAGCTTCAATTAGGTAGGTTAGGAATAAGAAATGCGCCCCGGAATCCAATTTTTTTCAGGGAAGGAGAGGGGAGGGGTGATTAATAATGGTGATACTAGAACGAAGGGAGGAGGCATGAAAATCGCACGCAACCTAAACTCGAAGAAGAACCAAATTCAAAATATAGAAATATTAATCTTTCAACTTTACCGTGCATATGACAAACATTTCAAATATTTTTTTAAAACTCCGTAATTAAATTCATTTTTTTTAATCACAATCCCAAGAAACCTGGCTACTTTTTTCTCATTACACATAGTTTTGAAATAATAAGAATAGTCTGTCAATTAATGGGGCACATAGCTTCTTCAAGTTCAATTTCGAATACTTTATTGATTTTATGCAATTACAACCTATTTTTGTCAAATTTATTTAATTATCCCCCCCATTTTTTAAAATCAATCATAATTGTTTTAATTTTTTACACGAATTAAAGTATTCATTAGCAAAATTTAAAGTGCACAGACGGTTGAAATCAATCTAGGGCTATCTGAGGGCTAATTTTAAACTAATTTTAAGTAATTTTAAAGATAATGTTGTAAATAAAGGTATTTTCGAGCGGTTTATTTTATCCTGACTTTTAGGATAAAATCCATTAATAGCTATGTTTAGGTGTCGAAATACCTTACAGAGCACGCAATATCACACAATATATATTTTAAACATACTCGAATAAGACGTAAGATAATAAAAAGATATTTATAAAAAGAAACTTTTGGGCTGGTTTATAAAACTTTATATAATATAAGGTAGTTTGATGATATCAAATAAGACTTGGAAATGCGTGAGATGCACGCTGCACGCATCTAACTCTATACCCTAGATTCCTAGATAGTTCCTTATCTAGTAGCTTTTAATATTGTTTATCGTGTTCACAACCTGTTCTTACAGGGAACGATGTAATATAAGAAGACATCATTTATTCGATGAAAGATAATACATACTTCTTAAGTCAGGTATGTGGATTACAGGATGTGGTGTCGAGGAACATCCAGTAGGTACGAAGTTCCTTGCGCTTTTCATTAAATATAAATTATTAAATCACAAGACTAAAAAATATACGATGCTAACTGCTTATACATGGCGGAGTTAGAAAAGAGACAAAATTAAAAGTAACTATAACTATTTGTTTACTTAGTAAAGTTACGGCGAAATTAAAAGAAAAACAATTTTATCATTGAAGCGAGCGTCTTGCAATATAAATAATAAATATGTATTGAATATTGATAAAAAAGTTAATCATGATGAGTTAGTAGTTAAATATGATGATTCTAGTACAGAATCGAGAAGATAGGGGACTATTCCCTAACCCTCACGCCTATTCCATTTAAAATATTATAAAATAAATCACTCACAAGCGGTATATAAGCGTAATATTATATACATTATAATAATATTATATACAGGGTGTGGCAAAAGTTCGGCAACGGCTAATTATCTCCGTTAATATTTGATCTGTCAAACTGCGGTTTGTTGCAATCTTCATCATGCATAAAAAACTACTTTTTTTGGTTGGTACCCATATTGAATTGAACTTTAAAATTTCAAATTGGAACCCCTATATTGTGATGCATATTTGGAAAGGCCTTAAAAAAAGAAAACATTTGTCGCAAACCAGAGCTTTTTATCTTTCACAGTTTCTAAACGGCAGCCAGTTGAAATTACAGAATTAACATTTTTGACGTTTAATTAGGGCCAAAATAAAGGTTTTAGGGGAAAAAATGCAAGAGAAAATTGGTCTAATTTAAGGTTAAAAAATAAAAGTTCAATGCTAATTTTTCCAAATTTTTATTTTTATATGGTTGCCATAGCAACGCACGTAGTCATTTTACTTCCGCATCCGAAAATTAAGTAAAACTAGTTTTTAAAACAAATTTTGAATTTTTGAGTTTAAAATAGGATAATTTTTTTCTAAAAGCCTTATTTTAGCAGCAATCAAGCGTTGAAAATGGCGAATTTGAAATTTCAACTGGCCACCATTTTGAAACGGCGAAAGATATAAAGCTCTGGTTTGCGACAAATGTTTTCTTTTTTCAAGTCCTTTCCACATATGTATCACAATATAGGGGTTCCAATTTGAAATTTCAAAGTTCAATCCAATATGGCGGCAACCAAAATGGCGGGAAAATGGGTACCCACCAAAAAAAGTAGTTTTTTATGCATGATGAAGATTGCAACAAACCGCAGTTTGATNAAATATTGATTTCATGTCAGCGATTTTGTATAAAATAGTATAACAAAAGTATAATTCTTATAATCAGTATCATATAGAAGCAACAGCAACAGGTATTTGAGTCAATGCACTATTTTTAAAAATTAAATTAAAAAGCCCAGTTTAACTATTAAAAAGTTTCTTTTTCTAAAGATATAGATATAATTGCAAATTATATTTTATAAATTTTTAAAAAAGTTGGCATTTTTATTCTTTCCTTTGTTCCCCCCTCTCTATACAAAATATAATAAAATATTCGACTTTCATTTTCTCTCAGATTCGCTATAACGACTTCACTTTCTCTTGTCAGTTAGTTTTTCCGTGGAATTTATGTTGTTGAAGATAATAAACATAGGTTTTTATGTGGAAATAGTTTGTTTTTTCTTTCTGCATTCCCTTTTTACTAAATAATAGTTCAGTTTATATCGCCTGAGGGAAGAGGCTGCCGGTACTATCATGCTAAATTCATAAATCATTCACTTATCTCAATAAACTATAAAATATTATTCAAAATAGTTGGACTTAGGTTTCTGCTAGCTATTAGCTATATATTTGTAATATTTAAGTAGTGGAAATTACTCACGAATATTTATTTATAGAACCTGAATAAATCTATAATGGTTCTTCTTGTTCTTTTTGAGGGTTAAGCCGCAATGAAGTTAAAACTGTCCGAGTTGGTTTACAAAAAAATTAAAAAATATTGCTTTAACAACAACTTTACTAAATTCATTTGAAGAGCTGCTTATCGTGACGTTTTATAAAATTAAACAAAATAATTTTTAGATTAATTTTAGAGTTAATAAAATTAGATACCTGATTATATTTATATTTTTTCATAAAATAAGTTAAAAGTAAAGCAAATGTAAATGAGTTTGGCTTAAAATTTGCTCGACACAAGAAGAGTTTTGGTAATAATGAAAATCTCCGTCGATGCCTTTCGGTATAACCCATACACCATACATGATCAAGTAAGTTGAACTTATGTTCAAGTAAAATTGACAAACCGCTCAGTATGCTACTATCTCCCGAATCTGGATGATGATTACTTCGTGTTTATATTTCTAGTAAGTGTTCTAAACATAGATATGAAGAATCTGTTGTGCTTTATTGACTGTTATTGAAGGCCAAGGATAAAAGAAAACAAAGATGGAAATCGAAGAAATAAGTATTTCGACATTAATTCACTGAACGATTTGACGTAAAACTTTAATATTGGCAATAGTTATATGAGAGGCGAAGATAGTTACCTAAAAAAATTACTTATACATGCTGGTGGAGTTAGAAAAGCGACAAAATTAAAAGTAACTAACTATTTGTACTCAGCGAAGTCAAGATTAAACGAATATCTTTTTTTCTCATTGAATTGAGCGTCTTGCAGTAAATATGTATGGAATATTGAGAAAAAAGTTAATCTTGACGAGTTGATATTTAAAGAGGATGGTTGTAGTTATGGAACAGGACTGTTCCCTACCTGCCCAGCCAACTTAATATAAATTACATTACTTTTTATATATTTATTAAGTTTTATTATTAACATTTTTTTTAGGTTGCAAAAATAATTGGTTATCTTAAAAGATACATTGTTGTTCTTAAAATTTAAGCGCTCTTAAAGGAAACATTTTCATTGTTCTTTGTTGTAGAAGCCTAAGTGCCAATCAGAAATAAATTTAGGATACAATGAATTTAATTCAGATCTAATTTATCTTTTTAACGACGCCTTATTACTCCTGTAAATTATCTCATTCTAAATTTGAAATAGGAACATTCCCAAAACCAAAAGGCATTATCATTATAGGTTTGATTTTAAACCGTATCATATGTTATCAACTTCTGTTACGTATACATAATTCCGTGACTGGATATAATACAAGTTGGAAAATAAACTTTCTTGTTAAGAGTGGAGGGCAAACTATAAACAAGAATACAAATGCATGTGTATATATAAGATTAAGTAAGAGAATTTTCTTAGAAATAAAAAGCCTCTCCATAGATAGAAAACATATTTCCAATAGTTTTATTTTCCGACTATGTTACAATCCAGGTGATACAATCTAGCTGATAAGAATAGATAGGCAAAATTGCCGTATGGAAATATTTTCTTTAGAGGAGGAATATAAGTTTGCGTGCCTCAAGGGACGCTACCCAACGCCTCCCAATCATATCCTATTTACAAACCACACAACTTACATCTTTCTAGCTTTATCAAGAAAACTAGGCAATATTTCTTTCTCTTGTCAAATGATTGATTATTGAATGTTTTTTGTTATTTTTTTAAGGCAGAATAGTTTTTTTATGATAAAATATTAGGATAAGGAGTATATTGGCTTATGTTATATATTTTAGGCATGATTGTGATAACAGATGACGTATTTTTGTACGGTAATCCATAACAGACATTTCTCTACTCTCGTTTACTCGTTTGATTAGTGCTACTGCGTGTTTATCCTACTTTAAAAATGGCAAAGCACTGCGAATTAAATTCTGAAATGATTATAAATATTTAATAAATAAGACATGCAATGCAGATTTGGAACAAACAAAAAACTGAACGTGAATTTTGTGTTGAATAATCATTTACATTTTGTGACTTGGCCGACGCTACGGGTAAGATTAGCATACTCGTACATGAAAGTTTGTCCTAAATTTACCCCACATATTTCTTAGTAATCTTCTAATTGATGGTTGTGATTACATTTTCTTGAAAAATAGAAATTATTTATACGCACAATGGGATTTTTTTAGCATTAAATATTTGGAACACATTAATATTTTTCTAATTTTCAATTTTTCATCTCTGCGTACCGGTTAATTTAAAACATATATTACAAGATGTCAGAATATAGCAGAAGAATATAAAACTTTTGGGAGTCGAATTGAACTCGTAGAGTCAACATGAGCGTGTGAATTTTGAGAGGAAAAGGTAGAAAATTATGTTGGCCAAGTTGTGTGGTTACAGGAAAACTAGTGAGATGGGGTCCTTCAAATGCCAGATAAGGTGATGTAATAAAGAGAAGAGTCGTAAAGAGAAAAAGGTGATTTAATAAAGGGATGAGTCGCAAAGAAATCCGCAAAAAAATCCAAGTGATTTAAGTCAGACCATCGGCCACAAGTAAGATCCACCTCAGATAATCTAGCGTCCTTCAAATGTTGCGTTAAAAATGACGAGCAACAAAACTAAAATATGGGTAGGGCAGAAGATCTTGGGGCAGGCGTTGGAGGAAGGCGCTACGGGAGGCCCTGATGCCTGCCCGGGTCGGGAAAAATTGCCGTACCGAGCCCCCAGTGTTAATATAATTGTAAGGTAAACCGCGACGAGAAGAGATTGTAGGAATTTTAACCCAAACGCACCTAAACGGGGGCGGCGCCTAAAATTTGAAACTTTGTTCGGTTTTTTAATTTTAGCGACGCCCCCGATTGGGCGTCGGGGTCGAAATACCTACAGTGTCTTCTCCTCGGTTTACCTTATAACTGCCTGGTACGCCCTTATTTTTTTCCGACTCAGGCAGCCACCAGGGCCTCCCGTATGGCCTTCCTCCAACTTGTGCCCCAACATCTTCTGCTCCACCAAAGTATGCTAATGAGCCATTGCGCTGAATATGGTTTTGGTACAATATAAGCTCTGCTGCTTCAAAAAATTTCACAGTCACGTTAGATACATTGAACGCATTTGGTATTATTCTGGTTTCTACCAGAAAAATGGCATTTCCAGGTACTTCTGTACCTAACCTAGATCTTCATCTGCCATGTTCAACAGATTTTCTTCCAATTCTACCGTTGTTACTGTATTTGGCCTACTTTTATTTCGTTTAAATGTGTCTGTTTCGTGAAAACGTTGATGCATACTTAGGAAGGGTTTTCTTGATGAATACTTAGGAAGGGTTTCTATCAGGAACATGGCGATACGAAAAATGTTCACTGTAAAACCACTTAGCCTCTACCGAATTTCTATAACCAATTCCATACATAAGTTGCATATTAGGCATCTCGACGTTTTTATAGCGATTCATATGTATAAAAAAGACATTTGTTAGTTAAGAGCTTTAACTAAAAAATGTAAAATATCTCACAAATAATTAATATTAAAATGCCATTTTTAAAAAATGGTCTTATTTCAAGTTTTTTTCTGTATTCTTTACCTAAATTGTTTCCATGTGCAAAATTTGAGGAAGATTGAAAGATTGAAGTGATTTAAAATTAGGGTAGTAGGTGTGCGATGAATCGAACAAAGTATTACAAATTAAAAGACGAGTAAAAAACGATAAACAATCAACTGACAAATGTGAAAAAGACTAAATTATATTTATGAATGATAAATTATGAAACGCGAAAAGTCTGGAAAAATTTAGTCGATTATCGTTATCCTTGGTTAAAACTAAGACCAAATAAATCTTAAGACAAGGAAGAAACACTATTACTGGTATTCTTGGATTTTTTTTCGAATTAAATAACTTATTTAAAGGGTAATAGCTATTTAACGTCTTGTTGCTAAAATCACAGTAGGGTCATTCTCAAATTATTTGGCTTTTTCGGTTTCGCTCACAATGAAAAATGTCTGAAAAAAAAAAAAAAAATTAAATACTTATGAATTTTGCAGTGAATGTTGACTAACTATTCTTTTAATCAAATAACCCTGAAATTTGTGAGTTAATTATCAATTTTTTTAAATTTCTCAAATTTTGTAAGATGAATTGCATTTCATGAACAAGAGTGTTACCAAGTATGCCACATTAAAATTATTTATTATTTGTCAATGCAATCTAGTAAATCCGTAGTTTTTAGAAGTGTGCGAAGTTTTTTAGTCCATAGTAGTATTATATTCTACTTTTTTTATTTTTTGATAATATCTATAATGTAGTTTCAACAAGAGTGTTACCTTCAAGAAGATTTTACAATTTAAGGTTTCCAATTGTATCTATATAAATCAATTTTAAGAAACGAAAATGTCACAAGGGTTTTGAGAGGCGTTGTATAATATTATAGTTTAGCATTATTGAAACTATATGTTTGTATAGAGGGACAAAAATGTTAAATTACCATCGGTAACACTCTTNAATATCTCTGTCAATTCTCAACCGATTTTGTTGATTCAAAGCTCATTTCTCTTCAAAAACAGTCCACTTTTATAAAAAAAAAAAATATAAAAAATATAGGTTACCATTTAAAATTACAAAGTTGAGAGAGATACAGCCGAACTACAAGATTAACTATAAGATTAAAAAAAAATGGAAATCATATTATAAAACTACGTGAAAATATAAGGGGAGTTACCATTTACATTTTTTCTCTATCTTCAAAAATAAAAGAGATAAATGTACACCCTGTATAAGTACTGTTTCCGACTACTGTCCAATACAATACAATACTGATCAAATATCAAATATCCTTATGTTGCACTCTTTAACTTTTATGGAGCATGAGCATTACAATTTTCCACAACTGTCTAGTGTACAATAGGCTGAAAAACCACTCACTTGATTAAGAACCGTATTATTTATCGGTATACATATATAACTACTTTCTCTGACCTCTATGTCCAATACAATACAATACTGATAAAATGTCCTTATTATTTATAGAAATAACCATATAAAACACTTTTTTTGACCTTTGTCACCAAAACAATGAAGTTTAGATATTGTTTTTATCTCATTATAGTTTTGTGAGAAAAACTATTAGTCTAATTCGTATATAAGTGTAATAGACGCTTCTTTTCGTCGAAAGTTGGGAGTCCAATATTTACGAAGTATTACACGCGATTGTCCATATTGCCATGACATGTCATTTTCACTATCTGATTACTTTATGCACTGTCTTCCCAATAAAAAAATATGAGTTTCAAGCCATAAGTTGTGTTTTTTTAACATTTTACTTTCTTGTAAAATGTGTTTATTTATGTATGTATGCCAATAAGAAATGAGGTGATCTACCTAGCTCATTGTTTTTTGCTTTCTGTGCACTAGACAGTTGTGGAATATTGGAATGCTCCATAAAAAGTAAACCTTATAGGTACTTCTTTAGATGGTTACTCCCCTATGTTTATTTACAAAAATGGAGTAACCAAGGATTCTTTAGTTTGTTACTCCCCTAATATTTAATTTTTTTATTGTTAAAAGAAAATTAAAAAATTATGGAAAAAGGCACTCTTCCAATGTACAGTCAAATGTACATTGGGACAAAGGAATATCACATTTTTATATTTAAAAGTTTGATACTCCTTTGTCCCACTGTACATTAGACTAAACATTCCTTTTTCTTAATAGTTATTTAGTCAAAGGAATTTACCGGAAGATATGAGTGAGCGATACTAGGTTATTTTCATTCATTTTAATATGTTCAAATTTTAAGAAAATAAAATACCTAAAACAAACTTGCACAAAAATTACAATTCACATTTTAAGTACCTTACCTTGCATCCATTGGAAAAACTCCCTCATCTAATTGTCCATTAAACAGAATTTCACTTCGAAAATTTAGACCTTTCTATTCCTCTAAAACTTAACTTATTTTAATTTCGTTTTAACCAATAGTCCATTCAATGAATGCACAAAAAGAGGTGTAAGGGGAAATGGAAGGAACACAATTTTTGACTTTGGAACTTTGTTTGGACTAGTTAGGAGGTAAACATACTTAAAGTCCCCACTCCTAGGAGGTGAGCGGGGGGAGGGGGGGCATGTAGAAGGTCCCTATTTTCGGTTTTTCACTTATATGTCGGAAGCTATGCGACCTAGCGATAAGACTATTCTATATAAAAAGCAGACAAAATGTGCCACAAGATTGATTATATTCATTTGTTCGCTATCTCACATAGTTTTTGAGATATCCAAGCTCAAATGTTGCCACTTTTTAAAAAAATCATTTTTGCCTCACGTTTTTTTCCTTATTTGACTAGCTAACTCTACGGCCCTTAATCCTACAAAATATTTATCCGGAAGAAAGTTACAGAACATTAAATTTCCTTCAAGAGTATGTATAATTTTACTATTTTATCTCTATCCGTTCACAAGTTAAAGCAATTTTAACTTTATGAATAATTTAGAAATTTTGCAGAAAAACTTAACTTTCGTATTTTTAGCTATACCACATAGTCCAGTCAATATAGGTTTTTTCTTCGGAATAATATTAAGCCACGATTTTTTTTCACAGAGAGCTTTGTTATGTCATTGCAAATAATACCTGAAAAGTCCCCAACTTTTTTATGTACACTCCCCTCTTTTTTTGGGGGGAGGAGGGGGGTAAAATTTGAAGGACTTAAAATCAGCTACCTATGCAAGTGGGGTATCATTTTGTATGCATTTTTTAACGCTGAATCGATTAAAACAAGAATCAAGTCGATACGACCTTTAGTTTGGAAGATATAAGGGGTTTTATGAATAAAAAACTCAAATATTTTAATGTACACCTCCTAAAGTTATCACAAGATATTAATTTTCGATTTTTTCCCCCAGGGGCCTTCCTAAAAGTTGCCAATTGGCTAAAAAATAGTATTGATAAAGTTTTATCTCAAACTGATAA
>KZ652012.1:114516-127299 GCA_001010745.2 Gerris buenoi
GGGAGTAACAGTCTAAAGAAGATCACTCCGTACACCTTCTTTAGATGGTTACTCCCTTCGGTTTTTATTAGGGGAGTAACAGTCTAAAGAAGATCACTCCGTACACCTTCTTTAGATGGTTACTCCCCTTATCATATCTTGAATTTTATCTTTATACATCTTGTCTTTCCCCCTATTCTTACCCCAACAAAAGCCCTAATGCTTTTCTACATTCCCAAAAACGTTTATTGGGTGAAAAAATAATTTTTGGAATGTTATCAATTCATAGTAATAAATTAGGGGAGTAACCAATAAATTTAAAAAAAGGGAGTAACCAAGTAATGTAAACACAGGGGAGTAACCAACTAAAGAAGCTTATGGGGGAGGCTTATTCAGATGGTTTCTCCCCAAAAGGGGAGTAACCATCTAAAGAAGTGCCACCTTATATATGCGAAAAAGCGCCCGGATGGCGTGGGGGGGGGGATTAACAGAAAACCCCATTCACAACCCGATGCGGCTTGTGAAAATGATCCTGTAGGACATCAAATCCAAAGTACTGGTAGATCATTTCAAGTGGACCCAGGAGTTCGGCATGGGGATGCCTTCAATGCCTTGCCTGCTTGTCATGTCAGCAGAGCTTTAGGCCTTGCATGAGGCAATGAAGCAGATAAATTTAATGGGTAGTAGTATCAATAAGACAAAAGACATGCGTGCGCCCAAGGTACATGCCAATGATATTGCTCTGGTCACTTGAACAATGCACTAACTCTATGAAATTATTCTTACTCTGAAACAAGCGATTCTTAAAATGGGGCATATATTTAAACGATAAGAAGACGAAGTATATAAAAAAAAAAAAAAATTGGGGCTGCACGGCGTCTTTTACAGGGTAGCATACGAATTATGAATGCAGGATTTTACCTTGAAGCCGTGAACCGTGAATGAGTTCGTTAACCATGGATGTCTCCTTTCAAATAACATCCAAGTTGAATCAGAAATATTGCGCAGAAGTAGAAAATAGAACGTATAATACTAACCTAAGGCTTCTTAAGTCTAATTTAATATCAAGGAGAACTTTTAAAAACTCAATTTTATCATGTTATTTTTGCAATTATCTGCAAGTTCATTGATTTGGACATATTAAAGGGTCCTCGAATGTTTTTCTTGCCAAGGTGTGATGGCGATTCATCATCAATGAGGTTTAGTTCAATAAACAAACAACGTCTTCACACTAAATTAATTGTATTGGGATAATTCGAACAGTTTCGGCTGTTCAGTGGCCTTCTTCAGATCTTTTTAGCACTATGGACAAAACAAAAATTGTTCTTTTTGTACATAAGATGCAGCTTGCAGTAGGCAAGCGGAGATAGGTGTAAGATCCTTTCTTGAGACAGTCTTAAGATCCTCAATTGTGTGTAAGATCCTCAAAAGCTGCATTAAAACAGATGAAACCGGTAAAATTGATCCAAACCCAATTAATTGTGTGAAGACGTTGTTTGGTTATTGAACTACACATCTTTTAAACTAAAGGTGTGTGGTCTGTATCAATGGCATACAATTTGTAAATTTATTATTTTTCATTATCAAGGGAGCATTCCCTTTATATTAAAAACTAATTCGAGTTCGCTATTGTTTCTTACCATCAGCAAAAGGTGTTAGAATGAGTAAAAAATGACACACGAAGGGGGGGTTTACGAGGGGAAAATGTTGTCGATTTGTTACCTTAAATTGGTAGTGTTGAAATATATAGTTAGAGTTGTCGAGTCGAAGTTTTACAAGTTTGAGGTAAACACAGATATATTAGACTAGAGGGAAAAGTTAGTGAAGAAGAAGAATAGCTCTTTATTATTTAAGTATATGGGTAAAGGTGGTGAGGTAAGGGCGGCACGCACTGTTCAGTCAACCTTAAACTTCTTGCCATCAAATACCAAGCCTCAATATTTCAATAGCTCTATCACAACCCTGACTCACTTTGACACTCTATTTCTTCATCCCAGTTCCACCTTATTCTGAACGTTCTGTATCGATTCTGTGCTCTCACAAACCTGACTTCAAACCTTCAATCCCTATCCTATCTGTTATAGGAAAAGAAACAGATTGATAGTCTTACATTTTAATTTCCGACCAATTTACATAGCTAACTGTAAGAGAGAAAACTCTGACCATCCCCTAAATATACGAGTATCTAGATTACCCGTGATTTTGCATCCAAGCTTACCGAAGGTAAAGGAAGCTAAGTGATCGTTCTGACGAACGAAATTTTGTTGTCTCCGATTTCTAACATTCAAATGTAGAAATCCGTTTCAGACATTAGGGAACTCTCTCGTGCGTGTGGTCACTTCAGCTTTCTCGCATCCTATTAAGAACTTTATTTAATTTATGCATTTACAAGCCATTATTGTCTAATTTATTTCATTGTTTCCTCCGTTAATTAAAAATCAAAATTGTTTTGATTCTTTTACATAAATTAAAGAATCAATTTAGCAAAAGTAAAAGAGCGCAGACGGTTGAAATTAATCTGGTACTAGCTGCGGGCTATTTTCAAAGAACCATATCCAAATTTTATAAAAATCATATGAGTACTTTTGAAGATATAGGAGTAAATAAATGTATTTTAGTGCACAGGTAGAGAAAACCATATTGGTGCAGAAGTTTCAAACTTACAAGGAAAGCTCAGTATTAAAAATAAATCCAACCTTATGGCCAGGCGCACCTTGAGGCGCAGAGGACCCAGGACTTTAAGGCTGGGTTCACACCAGAGTGATAGGAGACATATCCGTAGGTCGTAAACTATATACGATAATTGTCTTGTAAGATGCACAACGCTAAAAGCTTTAATTTCCTAGACACGACTCCAGCGATAGATGCTCAAGTGATAGTCGCTGGGAGATTATATCACTGAGGACTCCTCTTCTGAGTTTGCATGTTACCGTTTTCCTAGCAGAGCACCCTTAACATGGAAATTCTGAAGAACGATAGTCGTTGTGCGATTAACGTTGAGCGTCTGTGGCTGGAGTCGTGTCTAGGAAAATAACGCTTCAGGCCTATAAAACCCGTGAAAAAACGTCAAAATTAGTTCACACCTGTACTGTAATGTTGACGCTGAGACAACTCTTGTGTAACTTAAGGCTGATCTGTGTTCCACATAAATTAAATTATATGGATGCAACAGCAACAACTATTTTCCCATCTTTCGAATCCTTTTCAAATACCTATAGCTCGCAATAGCTTCATCCTCACTCGACGACGAACTCATTTTACTGACTTAACTCCTCCTGCTACTTTTTATCGCTGGACTGATGTCTTATCGCTTCAGCATGGACTTACCTTAAGATAAAAATCGTGTATCTAAAGTTTCTACGATAGATATTATACCACTTTGGTATGAACCAGGCTTAAGGAAAAAATGAGATTCAAAAGGCAAACTTTGAATTAGTTTGAAATTTATTATTGAGGTAAGTTTCTCTCTGAATTCTGGTTTAAGGACTTGAAATACGTTTAAATATTACATTTTTGTAATAAAATAAAAGCAATTATTTATTGAAATATTTAATAACTAATTAAATTAACTATTTATTACCTGCAGAAGTAAGTGAGGTCCACCACCGTTGTCGTTGACCTTGAAAAAGAATGGCTTCTCGAGCATTTCAAACTGGGCTAAGTCCTCGCCTGCATTTACTTCCTTCTGTAACAGTAATTAATTAACTTTATATTAGTTGTTTATTTAAAATAATACATATAAAAGGGCATTTATGTCGTAAATAAAGTAAATAGTAAAATGATTTTAGTAACATGGTGATAGAATGTCCATCATACTCTTCCTAAAACCTTCTGACAGGTTAGTAGCATCTGCGCACTCTGCACGCAATGCACCCTATAACCTAACTGTTTTATTTAACAGCTTGAGTGTTGAAAAGTCTAACCTTAAAAGTTATAAGTAATAAAAAGACGTTAGACTTTTAACATACTAGATGACATTAACCTTAAACTTAAGTGTTGGCAAAGGGCGAAGACCTCTTCAGCAAAGCCGCAGTGTAAAGTGTGGTTACTATTCTTGTGGTCTAAATAAAATTAGTCAGTGATTATCATATAAGTTACTTTACACTAAAGAAGAAGTCTCTGGTGCGCACCAGGGGAGTAAAGTGAGTGATAGTACCCTGAGGAAGGAAGTTGGTTTCTGAGGAGAACACATAATGTTGCAAGATGCAACTAGTTACGACATTACGATAACTTTCCTCCTTGTAAACTAGAATTAAGATGAAGATAAAAGAATTTGAAGTCAGAATTTATCAAATGAACGAGATGAACCAGGTACTTTACTATATTTTTAAACTTGTAAGGAAACTTATAATTTTAACCTTTGTCTTACTAAAATTACCACTAGACCTATGAGTGCAAAAAAATAAAAGAAGTTTTAAACATACTATAGACATAGACAATAGTTATTTGCTAAAAAAAATACTCTAAAAACGTTTTGTTGTATTAGATTATCTTAAAAGACTAAAAATTGGATACAATTATTGTGTGTTGGAGACTTTGAGTCTGTTGGCTATTGTGAGTTAGTTACACAACTCACAATAGCCCAGGAAAAAAGTGTATACAACATTTAATTATTATTATTTCATTTTTTGGGGGGNGCTGAGTTAAATGTTAAAAAAAAGAAAAATCTGCTTATACCTATAATATTATGTACTATGTTAACCCTAAATGCTTGTTATTTTTTACATTTAATAAATGGTTATTATTATTATTATTATTATTGATATTTGCAACCAGTAGACACTTTACATAAGCAGCTACCCATTTACATAGTAACACTGGGTGGACATCAAAGGGGCTCCTTACCGGTGTCAGAAATTGAACCCTGAAGCTCCTACATGTAAAGTAAACGCGATAGCAATGAAGCATTACACCGTACAGACCCTTTTACAATGTAATAGATGATCTAAACATACCACAATTTTCTAATAAAAAATGCTCTAAAAACATATTTTAGAATGCAGATGATTGTCTTAAAAGAGTAGAAATTTGATACAATTATTTTATTTGCTAATATGTAGTACCTACCCGAAGCCAAACGTTTAGAGTAGAAAACAGTTACATGTGAGCAAAAGACATTAAAAAATTAAAACGATGGTATTTATAATTATATTTGTTAAAACGTAAATTTCTAATTAGAAGATGCAAAATAACCACATTCACTACACTTATAATTTTAACCTTTGTCTTACTAAAATTACCACTAGACCTATGAGTGCAAAAAAATAAAAGAAGTTTTAAACATACTATAGACATAGACAATAGTTATTTGCTAAAAAAAATACTCTAAAAACGTTTTGTTGTATTAGATTATCTTAAAAGACTAAAAATTGGATACAATTATTGTGTGTTGGAGACTTTGAGTCTGTTGGCTATTGTGAGTTAGTTACACAACTCACAATAGCCCAGGAAAAAAGTGTATACAACATTTAATTATTATTATTTCATTTTTTTTGGGGGGGGGGGGGCTTTTACAGCTGGCAACATAGACCACAATTTGGGTTATTTCAACAAACCCGGGTTAGACTTGTATCAGTGGAATACTGGATGTATACCAGACAACCAAACCCATCAGACACGAGTGTAGTGTGGGTTGGTAAAACATGTCTTTACAACTCTAGTGAGTGATCATTCACACAGATGAATGATCACTTTAGACTGAACAATGATAATTAATTTTTATTAAAATTTTATTATTTACCTTGCTAGAGTTATTTCTTACTCCTCCTATGAACCAGGCTTAAGGAAAAAATGAGATTCAAAAGGCAAACTTTGAATTAGTTTGAAATTTATTATTGAGGTAAGTTTCTCTCTGAATTCTGGTTTAAGGACTTGAAATACGTTTAAATATTACATTTTTGTAATAAAATAAAAGCAATTATTTATTGAAATATTTAATAACTAATTAAATTAACTATTTATTACCTGCAGAAGTAAGTGAGGTCCACCACCGTTGTCGTTGACCTTGAAAAAGAATGGCTTCTCGAGCATTTCAAACTGGGCTAAGTCCTCGCCTGCATTTACTTCCTTCTGTAACAGTAATTAATTAACTTTATATTAGTTGTTTATTTAAAATAATACATATAAAAGGGCATTTATGTCGTAAATAAAGTAAATAGTAAAANAAAATATGAAGGTTATTTAAACAAATAAACTCCATTTTTGAATTATAAATAAATTTCGCTTAGTCAGTTAAGATCGAATTTCAATTTATACAAAATTAAAATTTTAGATTAGAAGCATGAAAATGTTGTATTTGGTTACCTGCATGATTTTTAAAAGATTTTCTTGGAGTAAAACAATAATGTAGAATAGATGACTGTTAGAAATAGACTGAAAACAGTTTTATACTGAGTTCCCTCCCCTAACTTTTCCACCAGATTGGAAAAATCTAAGTATTTTATACTTCCCACTCCTAAACTAGGCTTTAGGAAAACTTTAACTCTTTCCCCTCATTCTCTTTTCCTTTCTCCGCAAACTGATAGAGGAAGAAATAATAAAAAAATAAATCTAAGACAATGCCAGCTACCAGCTGTTGTATTTTTCCATGAATTCGATAATATCTTCCCATTGAAGAAAACACGGAACTATCTAAAGCTAAAAGGGCCATTCATAACCCATTGGAAGTAATGGAATATAAACATTAAGAATCTTTGAAGTATAGTTATATTATCAGAACATCTATTCTAAACTAGATGTATAACTTTATTGTACAATGCATAGTCATTATTACACAAAAAATATATATAAGGAATAAACTATAAGATTATAATCTAATAGTTATTCGTATGATTCTATAGAATTAAATTATTAAATTGTAATAAATTAGTGCTTGAAAAAGAAGGGAGAGATTTATATAAATATGCACGCCATCGCTCAGAGTCGCAGCTTATTTTTTCCCTTGGAGATCCACTGGAGGAATAATTTTATTTCTGCTGATTAAGCAAAGAGATAGGTCCCTCGAGTTTTATAGTTGGAAATAAAACAACGTAAACATCAGTTAGGCGCAGTGCACTCTGAAGAAACTGGATTTATGAAACTAGTTTCAAAAACCAATTTCATAAAACCAGTCTCATGTTTCATTGAAAAAAGAGGAAACCCTTTATCTGACAGTTTCATCATGTCCTCTGACGAAGATGTATTTTTTTTATTTTGGTGGATGAAAAGAAGAGGAAGTATTGGTCTCACCCGTTAATTCTAGAACGACTGGTTACAATGTAGTTGCTATGTTGTAGATGGTGAAACTGAAAATTCGTAACACATCCAATTAATTGAATGCTTCTTATGTCACTCATTTTAGATAACAGAAGTTAACACAAATAAAGATGAACACAAAACAACAATAATAATCAAAACTGAAATGATAAGAAAATATAAACTACAAATATGATATCGATATCACATGAAACTGGTTTTGATTAAACTTAACTCTTTGGTTGCGCGAAACATGTTTTATGAAGCCAAATGAAACTACAGTTTCAAAAAAAACAGGTCAATCCTTTCTGTATGTTTTAAATTTTGAATCATAAAACGGTTTCATGACACACAAACATAGTATGTATCATTTTTCAAACCTTTTTACAAGCCATTCTTTGTAGTGGCTTGTAAGCCATTCTTACACATAAAATTAAAGTTTTGTCTACACATTGATCAGCATTGTAAAATTGTTGGATACTTTTTCATTTCATTCATAAAGAAAATCAAAACAGGTCTTAACTTAACTTGATGCGTATGCTTCCGCGGGTAAGCTCGTAATAAACAGTCACGAAGGAGATAAAGTCCGACGCTTCGCTTCCACTACTGGAAGCAACTTCAGGGGTGTGGGGCATCTTGAAGCAACAAGACATACTGACGAATAGAGTGAAGGACGGCGTATTTATAGTTGCCTTCTTGAACGTAGATTATACCTGGATTTCCCGGGGGGTTCCTTGAGTCAGGTTTATCCTTTGTCGGGAGTCGGGATAACGCAATCGGGCAGGTGTCGCCTTTGTGGAGCGGGTAATGTTTGACGTCGAGGAGTGACCGCGGAGCCGCTTCTTGCTTTCTACTTGCCAGTGGAAACCAGCGGTTTCCAGGTCAGGAAAGAATGAATCCATCCTCTCTGTTGAAGTTTTCTGGTTGTTTCTTGATCTCGATAGCCTCCCTTACTACCCTGTTGTGATGCTTGATGACCGAAGCGAGTACTCTTAAGTCCTCAAATTATATGAGACGGCCGGTTTCATCAGAATGTTGTGCAATCGCTGACCTGTGATCTTGTTCTTCACTGCTCTTACGTGTTCTTGTAGGCGAGTAGAGATCAATTTTCCGATTTGTCCGATGTAGCTTTTGCCGCAACTGTAAGGGATTCGGTAGAAACCGCAAGTTTTGAGATGAAGTTGGTCTTTTGGAGATTTCAGGAGGCCTCTTGTGGTCATGTGGGCGTTGAATGTGGTTCAGATGCCGTGCTTTCTGAGAATCCTGCTTATATGGTCAGTCGTTCCTTGAATGTAGGGGAGATAAGCCATCCTTTCTTTGATTAAGCTTTATAATAGCTTTCTTTGATTGTTATTTTTTTAATTGAAATGATAAGACTTTTGAAAAACTTTAAAGGGGGAAAAATACAATTTAATATTAATACAACATTGCTTAGTTACGACCAAATATTTGAGTACTTTAATTTTGCAATGATTCAGTCTAAATATCTTTTATATAATCGAGAAGTTTCCTGACGACTTAAACTTAAAATGAGTGGTTATTGCCAAGCTAAGGCAACCACATTTATTCCAATAAAAATAAATGTTTGTTTTGATTTTTGGTCTTTATTTAGATGTTTCTAAATTAATTTACCTAGTTTTACTTGTTTTCTAATTATAAAATTTAGCCCGTTGCCATGGGCTTAACGGCTCGTTGTATATATTTTAACATTTTCAAACTAGTATTTGAGTTCGATCAGATTTCTATTTTGGTATATCACGCAGACAATAACTAGAAAGGTGATTCCAATAACTATTATTCCATGCACAAACTTCCAAATCGAATAATTATTGACAAAATAGAAATCCGCACTGATTCAATTCAGATCTCAAAACTCCATTCATTTTCAATGTTAACTCTGTGAACTTAATTTCGTTATAATGATAAACAAACTAAATATAATAACACTATAAATAACAACTAAACAAGTTCGTTATTAGATTTAATGATTTTGTTATTCTCGAGATAAGTTTTAATTATAAGCCTAACCTTTTACTTAGGCTCAGGCTCAAATGTTTGTTCTTAGATTAATTTGAATATTCTCTAAAACTGATTAAGAATAAAAACTTAAACATTTTCTAAGTCTCAAGTGCCGTTTACTTTTTAATTTATTATACTTTGTTTTTCAAAAAATAAATTAAGCTATTTATTAAAATAAGTCACGAGACTAAATTATTACGTCTAATCGTTTGTTATTCTTTTATAATAAAGCAAATACTTTATACTAACTTTATAATGAAAAGTCTGATAACATTTTTATCATAATTTTGCTTTTCTACCCAAAAATATTGAAAGGTTTGTTTAATTTATTTTCAAAAGTAATAGAACAATATATATAAATGCAAAAAAATATATTTGAAATTTGTAAATAAGAAATTGAAACAATTAAATTATTTATTTGAAAAAAAAATCGTAAAATTATCACTGATAAGTAAAAAGAAAAAAAATATGGACATAGGGTCTTTTGGGATGTATGTAAAACGAAAAAGTATCCAAAAAAATTTGGTGTGACACCACGTATTCTAAGAATTCCCAGCAGTTTAAAATAACATAACATAACATAATAACATATAACATATTTATTAGATATTAATAAAAACCCTTTTCTTTTAATGTTCTTAATAAATATTATAATATCATTACATGATCCACTGGTGGTCAAATTAACCATTTCTTACCAATCGATTTAAATTAAAAAAATTATTATGTTAATATATTTAATTTACGTAGAATATTATAAAATCTAGAACATAAGCTGAGTATTATTTTAATTTAAGAAGGTTGGTTTGATTTTTGCAACATAACTTTTTTTTTTTTTTTTTAATTAAATATTTAAATGATAAATAATATGCTAAATATGTGAGATATTCAGTTTATTATTTATCATATTAATAAACATTATATTAATAATTGGCAATATGAAATATGTATTAATAATAATGTAGTGCATAAAATGGAATATGCATTAAAATATCTAATAAAAGCGACCTAATTATTATCAATTTTGTAAAAGATGAATTATTTTATTTAAGATATCTTTATGTTGGTTTATAATAATTAAAGAGGATTAGTAGTTCACGTAATTAGCATTCTTTTAATCTATGATCTTGTTAAACATAATATGTATAAGTAAAGCGAAGAGTTAGGGGGTTAAAAGAGTGCGTGTTTAAAGTTCTAGAGGAGTAAGCGTAAGGCCGGGGGGCCGCGGCCGGGGACACACGGTCCGGACGTACGCCCGTCCGAGTCTGGTACGGGCTCCGGGTAAAGTAGAAGTACATTGTGAGGTATGGGTCAGGCCACACGACTCTCGGACGGGCTTTCGCTCGTCCGGGCACTGAAATCACCCGGGAGTATTCTCTATTGTCTTCCGAGACTCGGACGTGCTTTTCAGGTAGCGGGGCATTATACCATATGGACATGAGCACATGGTACGGGCGATCAACCGGCTCGGCAGCCCATTTTTTATTATTTTACGATCTTTTGAGTTGAACAACATAATATTTTAAGTTAATAATATTATAGATAAACAGTTGTGCTTCCACCTTTGAGCAATGTGCATCATCTAGTTAACCCCCAGTCCCCAGTAACTCTAGTGTTGCTAGTGTCTGTGATAATGTCTTCAGAAATAGATGTTGATCTATTGATCATTATTATTCAAGAAAGGTCCGAAATTTGGGACAGAACTCTTGAACAAGGGAATGAGCCCACACACGTCTTGTGCGTTTTCTTTTACGTCTGTGTTGAAGTAAATTCATCAACGAAACTTTCTTTCGTCTACTTGTATCTGGTTCCATGCCTAGTCCACAACTGACGGAGAAATATTATTAACAGAAACTTATTTTCATTTTTTAGACAATAATACATTGCACGTATATATTTACAACCTAGGACAACAGTTTATTACTTTGTTCCTACAAGGACTAAAAAACAGAAAACTGCACTCAATAGATCTATAGTATATCTATATCTCAATAGATATATAGTATGCACAAGATGTTTTAACTTTCTGCATTAATACTAAATACATTTATTTTTTATTGAGAAAGGGTCATTACAACTTAGCATACAAAAACCGCGCTGCCTTCCTTTTTTGGACTTTTTTAAAAAGGAAAAAAAAATCAACGGAATTATCTCACTTCAAGTGTACTTTCTAAAAATATCCGACAAAATAAAAATTTAAAAACACCATCTGTTTGTAAGAATGAGCACTCTGGCGGGCGTTAGCCCGGGTCTGTGTGTTCAAGCACTAAAATTTTCGCCCGTCCGTCAGAGTGTCCGGACGTGCAATTATCCGGACCGTGTGTCCCAGGCCTAAGGGGGTTGAGGTAGGCTGTGGAGCGTACCCGATGATTGATGATTCCCGAGTACTTCCGAGTGACTGTCTTCGGCGACTTTTTTTTGGTCCCTAACGTCTAGTAGTACCCCCACCCTATCCCCACACTTTCCTCTTCCACTTATCTTAAACATATGACATTCATCATGATTAACAAATTTCAATATTCAGTGAATTATTGCAATACGCTCGCTTCAATGATAGAGCCACGCGATGCCTAGTATATTTTATTATTATATTTTTTACTCAATCTTATAAAGTATTGCCCCTAAAAAAGCTACTGAGAGGAATACACCACTATCTCCTACGAAAAGACATTTTTTAAAGTCTCAATAGTTAAGGTATATGTTTTCCTAAAAGCAAGTCCAGCGACTATTGAAACAAAGCAGTAAGTTACTGGAAGTTGATGTCATATTATCATATACTTGGTTGTTTTTTGAATTTAATGATGAGTTTCAAGAAGAAACTTCACATCTAGAGAGCGGGAATTTCACCCATTTGAAGAAACCGGCGGGAAATAAATAGAGGGAACCAATTAGATCGAGAGCCCTTTAGCGGGAGTTATTGTCCTTTCCCTAAGAATACACCCCTACGAGCATCCGGCAAGAGAAAAAATTTAAAACAATAATATTACACAATGTTCTAAATGGCCCGAAATAATTATTACTACTGATTGTTTTCTTAGACTTAATAATTCTTCTGGAAAAGTATTCATATCGAATAAAGGCAAATGAAATATCTTTTCAAATGCTCCTAGAAATATCCAATTTGTTTGTCGTATTTAGGTAATTTAATCATTTATTCAAATAAATATTTATATTATACTAATTTAGGCATTGTTATTCCCCTTATAATAAAAACAGAGGGGAGTAACAATCTAAAGAAGGTGCACTGAATGTTCATCTTCAATCTTTAGACTGTTACTACTGTTGTTACTCTCTTTATAAAAACAGAAGTATGACATTCTTTCATCCCAAAGTACACTGGACTAAACATCTTTGTCTTAATAGTTATTTAGTAAAAGTCATTTATAATCTAAAAAACACGGGGGAGTAATATTCTAAATAAGTACCTTTGTTAGTAAATTAAATTATATTATATTATAGGCATTATATTATATTAAATTATATTATAGGCATTATATTACAGGCATTATATTATATTAAATTATATTATAGGCATTATATTATATTAAATTA
>KZ652012.1:127491-141390 GCA_001010745.2 Gerris buenoi
TGAATTTGTTCGTTTATTTAAATTTATCCCTCAGTTTGACTCCCAAAGACCATCTTGCCCAAAGACGGCTTTGCCTGTGCGTTTGTCGGCACTAGACGTGTGGAATTAAACAAGGATCGCTAGCGACTGCGATTATGAATGCTCCAGGACTAGTCATAAGGACCATCCTGGACAGTCAGCTGCATTCGCTTAGCGATAGATGCAACCGCTCGGCTAACGTCCATTACCAAGTGTTGTTGGCCTATGGAGCTAAAAACGCACAGAAGTGGCACTGCTTAAAATGTGAAAAACTCAACTGGCCAGTAATGTTAGGTTGGTTTCTTCTAGGGTTAAAATATTGAATATGGTTGGGTTCTAAGAAGTTCTAGCAATAAAAATTATAACTACATAATATAATAGTAATGGTAAATAAATGGGTATATGAATAATTGAAACAAATACATATATAAATGTCAGATTTTGATAAGTGTACAAAGAATTTCAAATTAAAAAAAATAATCAAGAATCAATTTCTAAGATTGAAATTTTAATTTGGCAGGCTAGGTCAGGGCTGTAATTAAATTAAGCAGAAATTAATGTACCGAATCAATAACTAACTAATAAATAAACGAAATAGAAAAGCACATGTATTATGTTTGTATAAATATATCAACTTATAAATAAAAATATAAGTTTAAAAGAAATTAATAAGGTTTAAAGTTTATGTAAAAAATTGGTCCTCCAAACTATATACAAACAATTGTAAATTAATACGGTTAAGGTAACTCCAATTAAATTATTAATATAAGAAAATATTCGATAAAATTTGGGATATTATCATTTATATATTTGTATATAGAATATCCCTAATTCTAATTATTTATATTATATGAACTTAATTTAATAATAACCGATATTTGGAATTATCTTAACCGTGTTAATTTACTATAGTTTGTAGTTCGGATTCGGAGGCGGAGGACCAATTTTTTGTATAAACATTAAATTTGATCATTTTTGTTATTTAAACTTATATTTTAGAAGTGTGATGTTCCTTTGTCCCAAAGTTTTGGACTAAATATCCCTTTGTCTTAAGAGTTAATTATACAAAGGAAGGAACAAGTGGTAAATATATATAGCGTAAAAAAATGTGCTAAAAATATATAGAGTGGGTAACAAATTAATTGTGTACCCCATGACACCTATTTTACTTGGTTACCCACCTATGAGTTCAAGTAAATGAGAAGCAAATTAAGTACATTTAATGTCAATCAACAGTTAGATAACTAAAGTAGCATACCAATTAAGCGATACTTCTTTAGAACGTCACTCCTATATGTTTGTTTTAGAGTGTAAATGACTGACTAAAAAACTATTAAGACAAAGGGATGTATAGTTCAATGTACTTTTAGAGTAGAGACAAAGGAATATCCCACTTCTGTTTATATAAGGGAAGCAACAGTCTGAAAGAAGAACATTCCGTACACCTTCTTTAGATTGCCACTCCCCTCCGGTTTTTTTATAAGGGGAGTAACAATCTAAATAATTGCCAACTAAGCTGCTTTATTAATGATAAAAAATATTACAATTTTCATTTACCTTAATAAATTTAATTTGTGATAATAAAAGACGTGAGGATGAAAATAAATCGTAGATTTTTAGTATGCTAAAAAACAATGTTACCTAGGTGAGTAATCGTTTGAGACTGATACGAGCCTAAGACCGTAGCCTAGGTCAAAATACCAGCATTATATACTGTCTCCCCCTCTTCTACCCCTCCAAGCTACATGGAGGAACACCCTTCCCCCTCCACATCTCTACCCATCCCCTAGTCCTTCAAAGTGTCGCAAAATAACGACTTCATGAACTTCTTCTTTTTATAAATAGAAATTCGTTTTAAATACAATAATATTTAAACTTATATTTATATAATTAAGTCGTGCATTACAGTTTATATGTAAAACTAATATAATAAGGCTTTTATTTTAATGTAATGTTTTTTTAAATGAACGAAAAAAAAGTTAACAAACACGCTAACTAAATTTGCAATTGAAGCAAAAATATAACTTTCTTTTCTCCAGGAAAAAATAAGTTCTATATCTGTATGGCTACAGTGTACATTTTCAAAGAAAAAATTATGTAATAAATTATATAATTAGCCTAATTAAAGAAAAAAAATCTAAAAGAAATAAAGACATCATTAGGGTTTATCACGACACAGCAAAACTGATATAAATAGAATTGTAAAGAAACGTGCGTGTATTAAAGTTCGCCAAAACATGAAATTGGTACTCCCAACCGGATAACTATGGATATATATTTATAAATTTGTATATTAAACCCATACTCTAAGATATAAAAAATATATGTAATTTCCCTTTTCTAAAAGAAAACATAATAACATTCTTTGCAGTAAAAAGCTTTTGTTTCAGTTTTTTCCTCTGCAATGTTATTTATACTTAAATGTAATTATGTTTTAGTTAGTTTTTAGTATTTTATTTTTATTGTTATATAAAGTGAATTACATAAAAAATGTAATTCAATAATTATTATCAAGGGTAGTTATATATTCATTATAATATAATATAAAAAAAGAAATTGGTTTGTATAATTTGGTTTTAACAATTAGATAGGTTTAATTTTTATGCAGTATACTTAAATATTTCCTTTTATTTATTTATTTTTATTTTTTTAAATAATATAATTTATTTCTTCTCTTGCTATTATTAGTTAAGTTTAGAGTAATTTGATTACATTTAATGTCATGTAAAGGTTAAAGCAATTGCAGTATAAAAATAAACGTGCAGAGATAGAAGTTTTTTTATTATTTACTGTATAAATCTTATTTCTTTATTATTATTTTTTTAAAGTAAAGTAAAATTATAATTTTAATAACTTAATGAAAATGAAAGTTTTTTTAATAATAAGTTACATATTCTTTTACTACTGTTAAAAACTTTTTAAATTGTGTATTATGTAGGCTTCTCCCTACACCCTACACCTACATTGGATCCGTATTACTCCCAATCCGACGTCTGAAGACTGAAGAAATGTCATAATCTATAGTAGGTCATAATCTACATTGGTGGAGAAAGCCCGATATCACGATAACCGAAGACGCCCGATGTCGGTCCGATGAAACATTTTGTTTCCAGTACGATATCTTAATCCAACGGCATATAACGGTGGGGAACATTTTTCATTAATTAATTGTANAAAAAAAAAAATAGAAGTCGATAATTCCCTACATTTTCTACGAAAAAATTAGTAAAAACAACCCCCTAATTAACACCCAAATTAAAATTGATCGTCGCCCTTTTGCGGTTGTCTTTATTTATGTATATTATCAATAGATCCTATATTAAAGTCTGACCAATTTAAAATGCTTAGTTTTTGAAAAATTGGACTTTAAAGTGAAAAACGATTTTCTGCAATTTCGTAAAAATTCCCTTTTCTACAAAATAACTCCAAAAATACCGAAGATCCGAAAAAAGCTAGAGTGTCGAATTGTTGGTTTTAACAATTAGATAGGTTTAATTTTTATGCAGTATACTTAAATATTTCCTTTTATTTATTTATTTTTATTTTTTTAAATAATATAATTTATTTCTTCTCTTGCTATTATTAGTTAAGTTTAGAGTAATTTGATTACATTTAATGTCATGTAAAGGTTAAAGCAATTGCAGTATAAAAATAAACGTGCAGAGATAGAAGTTGTTATATTATTTACTGTATAAATCTTATTTCTTTATTATTATTTTTTTAAAGTAAAGTAAAATTATAATTTTAATAACTTAATGAAAATGAAAGTTTTTTTAATAATAAGTTACATATTCTTTTACTACTGTTAAAAACTTTTTAAATTGTGTATTATGTAGGCTTCTCCCTACACCCTACACCTACATTGGATCCGTATTACTCCCAATCCGACGTCTGAAGACTGAAGAAATGTCATAATCTATAGTAGGTCATAATCTACATTGGTGGAGAAAGCCCGATATCACGATAACCGAAGACGCCCGATGTCGGTCCGATGAAACATTTTGTTTCCAGTACGATATCTTAATCCAACGGCATATAACGGTGGGGAACATTTTTCATTAATTAATTGTAGATTATTGAAAAATGTTCATGTTAACTAATATGCCCGTGAATTTTTAAATTAATCATTTACAACTTATAAAAATAATTTTACCCGTTTTTTATAGTATAAGTTTTGTTTCAAAACGATTTATAATTTTCTAATCATCATCATTCAAATTCTATATCATGCCGAGGGGGCGCTATTCATCTGGGGGTAGTTGCCACCCTATCTCAGGGGTGATTTTTTTATTTATTTTAACCACAGAAATCGATGGAAAAACTAATTCTAAGTCAAAAATGCTCCATACATTTTTTTAAAAAAATTATATTTTTCGAGTTATTCGCGATTGAAAGTAACAGTTTTTCGACGAAACATTCAAAGTTTTTTTTTATCGGGTTTTCGCAAATAACTCAAAAAATATGCATTTAAAAAAAAAACAAAAAAAAACAAAAAACAAACATAAATAACAAAATTTTAGCCCATAAAAAAAGAAGAAATTCCTTGTTTGATCATTTCTGTACAACCAACAAGGGCCGAGCTACGGCTTGTTAATTATTAGCTTTTGTTCGTCAAATGCTAAATTTTAGAGATTCAGAGTCAAATAGCGATAAAAATGTGCGTTAAAGTTTTTTTTAACGTACATAGAAAGAGCTTTCTTTTGAAAAAAAAAAAATAGAAGTCGATAATTCCCTACATTTTCTACGAAAAAATTAGTAAAAACAACCCCCTAATTAACACCCAAATTAAAATTGATCGTCGCCCTTTTGCGGTTGTCTTTATTTATGTATATTATCAATAGATCCTATATTAAAGTCTGACCAATTTAAAATGCTTAGTTTTTGAAAAATTGGATTTTAAAGTGAAAAACGATTTTCTACAATTTCGTAAGAAAAATTCCCTTTTCTACAAAATAACTCCAAAAATACCGAAGATCCGAAAAAAGCTAGAGTGTCGAATTGTAGCTTTTTTTATTGCGAAGATTTTCCTTTGAGTAGATTTTCTGTACTATAAATATTTAGCGATGGCGAGATATGGCCATTTAAAACCTCAATTGACGAGCGAGCACCATCTTATTTGAGCCCTTTAAACTCATCCCATTTTAAAACTAAGAGCTTTAAAGGGGTTTCCGTAGCCTTGTAGCTCTTAAATATCCCAACAAAATCATTTTTGGATGAACTTTCTATCATTAAAAATAAAGGAGCTATGTTTAAAAAACCAATTCATTTTTATTCGAAAAGTCCATTTTAGTGCAGTCAATCTGTCGTGATAAAAGGTTGAATTAAAAGGTGCCCCCTATTGGGGGGTACCAAACTAAAAGAGTACCATAATGGTTTTAGCTAAAAATTAAATATATATTACTATTTTTGATCCGATATGAATGAAAATTGGTATACGTGCTTTATTTGATGTCAGAAACAAGATTATGAAATAATTTGTATACATTAAGAACTTTGGGTAGGGTACAAATAGTTGTAAGGGGTGGTTTTTAAGCGTTAAAAATGTTAAAAATAATGAAATTGGTATTATTTTAGGCAGTAACATTTTTAATTATAAAACTCTGTCAAGCAATTAATTTTTTTAGGGTAAATCTTTTTTTTATTGATCTACAATAGGGGTTGATTTATGAGGGTTGAAATGTTTCAATATGAAATTAGTACATATTTTAAGCAACAACATTCATAAATTAAATCAATATAAAAAGTTTATACAAATATTTAACAATGTAAATTAAAAATGTATTTATTCAATAAACATTTAATCTAATCTAATCTAAATCAAAATAATAAATTAATATTTTTTTTTTTAGGATTTAGGATAAATATATTTTTACATTAAGCACTAACTATAACAAGGGTTGATTTTTAAGGGTTGAAATATTTTGAAATGGTGTTCCAAAGTATAAAACAATCATTATTAAACTAATCCAAACTAACTTTTACCCATCTTATAAGCTTTAAAATGTTACTTTATAATGTTTGACAATTGGTGGTAGTTTTCACCCCTAAAAAATAAACAGCGCCCATCGGCATAACATAGATTTTAAAGTAGAGGGTAAGATGAGCCTAATTCTAAATTTTTATGCAAATCGATGCAGGTCGAAAAAATTGCGAGGTTTTGCCATTTTTGAGCTTCATTTACTGGACTATAAAGACGTTTGGATTACCTATAAAAACGAGCTGTGGGGTGTATTATTTGATGATATAATTTTTTCTTTGGTTTTAGGTGGAATCTACTTTAACTATTTTTAAACAAACCATTATCTAAAAATGTACTATTTTTAGCTTGACATAAAAGCAGTAAAATATTATCTATACATTATCTCTATTATTATTAAAACTTTTACGGTCAAACTACGAACTACCATACCTTTTACGTTTGCCTTCTAATAGAAGCAACCATGAGATTCTATCATGAAAGGGAAATTTTTTTTAAATTGACAATTTTTTAGTGCAACGTGAAAAGTGAAAATTCATATTTGACCTTTGTTTCTATTTAAAGCCTTACTCTTGAATATTCATTCTTAATATAGGGTAAAATTAATGCGAACTAAGAACCAGGCTAATGCGGATAATTTAAAGACTGGGTCATGCAAAACTTCTCCCACATTAAGTAGACAGATAAAATCTTATAACAAAAGGCCTACTATTTAAATAAAGATTAAGAAATCATGGATAATAAAATAGGAACAGTTTTATGTTAGACAATACCGCTTTTTTAGGCTCTGAAGGAAACCAAACATCAAATGAAATATATCTAAATAAAGATATAAACTAAATCCTTGAAATGAAACAATGAGCAGACATTATAATAGCCATTACCAACTTAATATGATAGTGAATTTTAGTTTTATTACGACAAACCTAGGATTCGAGTTGATGATAAATAATATTAGAATCAGAATCTAATAGACTTCGGCACGACATTTGAGCACGGTTTGCTGCTTTGCATCTACTGATAACAATAAAGAAGGAACTTTGAAAACAAGAGTTTTCCAGTAGAAAAATCGAGGAGGCTTCAGCACTTTTTTCTCTGTTCATATTTAATATTTAATGGAATTTTATTTTATGCACAAGTTTATTAATATGGTTGGCTTTATAGTTTTTTTAACAGCTTTAATGACTTCACTTTACATAAAAATAGTAAAAAATGTCTGAATCAATGAAATTTAAATATGTAAACACTAATTCAATGAAATTGCTTGATTTTGAACTCTATACAAACATCAAAATGAACAGACAGCTCTTTTCTTTTTGATGGTAGTTTTCAGCTGTATAGGTTATGTTTATGTTTTTAGCTACTTTTGTTGTTTCTTTCCACTGGCAATTCACTTCCAATTGCTTCGCCTTTACGGTGTAGAAGAGTTCAATAGATTCAAAGAGTGCCGTTCAATCATATGGACCAACAGGGGCGGACTGGCCCGCCGGCCCACCGGCCCCCTGGCCGGTGCGCCCTCACCGTGACGGATAGAGGGGGGGGGGCAGCCTGCCCCGGGTGCAGGGTTAGAGGGGGCGCCCGCGCCGAGCTAGCCTTTATTTGTACTGCAAAAAATAAAGTGCAAGTGCTAAAATTGGCGCAGAACGCCTCCAGAAAGGAAGCCAGACGACATATTAATAGTGTTCCCTATTTTATTTCAATTTTCAATTTTTGAACGATTTGACAAAGGGTGCCATTAGAACAGAGATTGACATGTAGGGCGCCTTTGGAGCAAGGGCGCCAAGACCGACATAATATTTCGAAAATAATTCAAATTGAATGGATTAATTTACTCCTTTTAAAGTCGACTAAATGAATTTGATAAGGCGCCATTTAAAGGGCGCCATTAGAACAACGGATATTATCGAGGGCGCCCAGTATCAAACAAGATTGAAAACCCATCTCAATTAATCCAGTAATTACTGAAATATTTATACATATATTCGCTAATTTGCAAAGCGTGTAGCTGTTATTGTTATAGTCATACGTAGGGCGCCTTTTGAGCAATGGCGCCAAGGAACATAACATTTCGAAAATAATTCAAATTGAATGGATTAATTTACACCTTTTAAAGTCGACTAAATGAATTTGACAAAGGGTACCATTACAACAACAGATATTATCGAGGACGCCCAGTATCAAATAAGATTGGAAACCCATCTCAATTATCCAGTAATTACTGAAATATTTATACATTTGCTAATATTTACATAAGTGTGTAGCTGTTATAGTCTTACGTAGGGCGCCTTTGGAGCGAGAGGAATCAGCAAAGGACGCCAAGGAATAAAAAATGTTTATAAAATAATCCAATTGAATGGGTTAATTAAACACCTATTAAAGTTTACTAAATGAATTTGACGAAGGGCGCCTTTGGAGGAACAGGAAATTTGCAAGGGCGCAGCCGAAAAACAAAAAATGTTTGGAAACCAATGTTTCCATGATAAATAAAATTAATATTTTATTTATGTATTCGCTGTAGCTGTTTCGTTTTGCAAAGGGCGCCTTTGGCGCAATATATTAGAGTATTCTAACACCACGTGACATGCTAATCAAAATAATATCAAAACATTGTTTATAAAAAATACTACTTAAAATGATATGTTTCCACACGAAACCCACCTGATTGCAGTGTGGGTTTATGTCTAAAACTGCCTAAAATGCTGATTTTGATCGTTTATTTTTCAAAATTTTCCCGGGGGAGGACCCCCGGACCCCGGGGGGGGGGGGTATATATGATTATATATACACTTTGTGTATGTGTGGTTAGGGGCTTAGCCCCTCCAAAAACCATTCACTAGGGCCGCTTCTGCCACTATTTCAATGGTTTTTATAAATGGATAGCTACAAAGGTCTTTAATTATGTTTTCTACTAAGTATGTGTAATATACTGAACATCTAATGAATTATAACCTAAAAACGTGGAAAAAATATGGTGTTGGTAAAAAATACCAATGTTCCCAAACTTGGGGTGCATATCATGTTCCGGGCAGAGGGTTTATGATTGACTGTAGAGGTATATTTTACTGTATTACATAAATATAATGTCATAATGTGTTTACCAGCGTATGCCTCAATTGATTTATGTAGTTGTAAAATAGAAAATGTATTCGTATCTAAATTTTTATTTTTATAAACAAGCAATGTTACAAGAGCTTTTTCAGAGTAGTTTCTCACAATCTTCTACTGTAGAAATTTATATTTAGTATAATTATGCGGCAATTTTTTACTTTAGCTCACCTCTTAGTTCTAAACAATAGTCTGTCCGACAAAATCCTCAAAGGTTTGTGTTTGTCTCCCCAAGACATTGAGACTCCTGGGGCAGTTTTATTAAGTTATTTTAAAATGGAGTCTTATCATGTGTAAGACTGAATCTTTTACCGAAATCTGAAGGCCCATAAGTTCTACAGTTTTCTTAGAGTATATTTAATATTCCTACCAATTACGCATTACAAAACAAAATTAAAAAAAATAATTTGTCTTAAATAGTTAAATGTAATTTTAACATTTCAATTTCATAAAACGGTAATTTTGAAGATGAATTTGTAAAAAAAACCTTCAAATTACAGACAAGTTTCAGCTTCAGGATAGTGTTAAAATGTAAACATTTCAAACATTTTCGGGGGGGCGGATCTCCCCCCCCTGAGTTGGGGGTATTCCAAACCCCCAGACCCCCCGGTGTGCGCCTTCCTCATGTCTAAGGTTGGCGCCTTAATCATGAAGCCAGTCCGCCCCTGTGGACCAATGAAATTGAACCGTCTAAACTCAAAACGGACCTTAATGGATTGATTTTAAAATAGATTATAATAAAGTAATTTTAATTTTTTAAACTTTTATGTGTGAGCATGTTGAAGAGAAACAAATTGGTGCAGAAGGTTGTAACTTAATGAGACCAACAATAAGCTAATTGTAACCTACCGCATCCAAATTTTACTAAAATTGGACGAGTTAAAAAATTAACCAATAAAAATTTTCCTTGATATCTGAAACGAATTGCACTCTTATTAATATTAATATTATTATTATTATTATTTTTAAATACAAGATATAGCAAATGTTCGGGTACTTTTATAGAAAAGGGCCCCCCTTTTTGTTTTTTATACAAAAGAGTTTATATCCCTCTGTTTAAGTAGCTATTAAGACAAAGGGATATTCAGTCCAATATGCTTTGGGACGAAGGAATATCACACATTTATATTGAAAAAGTGTATATTAAGTTGTAAGAAAGTGTATTAGATTAAAAAGAAAAGGGGGGCCTTTTTCTATAAAAGTGCCAATGTGCGTTCTTCCGTAACATATTTCAATATAAAAAATATATCTACCCCTTTCTATCATGCAGACCAGGTGTTATAAATTTAGAGGATAAATCTATTAACTTTTTTACGGTTAGTTAGATTTTACCCCAATAAGTTTTTTTTTTTTTTTTTTGCAAAATTTCAGCAAAACCAGATGAGTGGGTAGTTAATAAGTAATTTAAATTTAAATATTTCAAGCGCATCAACTTTCAAAAACTGAATTAGCGCATATTATTGTCGTCTCCGATATGTTTTGTGAGCAACATAAAAGAAGCGAGTATAAGAATAAAAAGTTATAGATTATTAATAAGTTTACTCAAAATTTATCTAAACGAAATAATTATGTATGTCTTCCATAATTTTAGTTGCATCAACGGCTGATGTATGAAGAGAAGACAATGAGAGTTTATTATTAGGAAGAAGTTTTGGTAAATTTAAAAAAATAAATACTAATAATAAAATAATAAATACTACTATACGCAAACTCGAAAGAATCAATAAATGGAAAGCACTGGAACTTAAGCAATTAAGATACCTACATGAATATGAAAAAAATATGTGTGAGGCTCTCACGCATTAGAAGTGAAACTTAAGTTCTAGAATGCAATGCACTCTTTCATTTTTTGTTGAATTTATTATTTCAGGATTAAGAAATGGTTATGGGAAATTTAATTTAAAAAAATATAGCTGCGCTAAGGCAACCACATTTATTCCAATAAAAATAAATGTTTGTTTTGATTTGCTGGTCTTTAGGTAAATAGATAAAATACAATTAATCTGTAAAAATGTTACACTTGGACGAATCTCGAATTGCAAACTTCGTTACACCATTTCACTATATGAAAAAATTCACTCTACCGCCGCCAAAGAAATTTCACCTTAAAAATTAGTCTGAGTTGTCTCAGACCGATTTTTTATTTGTCGAATTAAAACGGTAATCTCTTCATTCCATGATAAATTAATACATTTTAACTCATAGCTATATATATATATTTCACTAAATCCAGACCTTTATGAAGGTTTGTCCCGATACCGATCGGGAAGTGCTCAAATCGACAATGAGGAACAAGCCTCGGCTGCCATTTTAGGTTTATTAGGGTTTCGTTGGTAAACGGTAAAACCAAAAAAAAGAAAACCCCTTTTAAAGTTTCGTTCCTGTGTCAGCTGTGTCTGGTGTCTGTTTATCTGTCATTCTGTACGGTTCCAATAACTTTTGAATGAAAGAGATAAAAACACGACCAACTTTTAAGTATTAAAGATATTTTTTAGAAAAACAAGTGGTGTCACATTGCTAAATTATTTGACTAAGTATTGAAAAGGAGATTGTTACATTTATTTGTCTTATTATTACTTTAAAAAAAAGGTAAAATGTTTTAAATAAAAAATAGGTATTATTTTCTCTTATTTGCCGTTTATTACACGACCCAAGTTACAACAGTCGTAGGGTCAGTTAGGTGTAACTAATAATAAACTTCCTGACCATGTCCGATTTCAACACCGCTGGAGTGGCAGGCCTGAACCAAAACTAAACTAACTTACTTAAATTAACAAATGACAACATATTTGGCTTACATTGACACTTCGAAGTAGGTTTCCATAACTCTTCTACATAGTCATAATAATAAACGAATCGAAGTTTTTATCAGTCGTCATAGCGTACTGTAACCCCGCTGCGAACTTAATAAAATTATAAATTTAAATTAAAATTAACTTAAACTCTAATTAGATTTGGTTAGGGAAATTAATATAAATGATTACATATTTGACAGTTTATTGAACTTCAATGTGTCATAGTCAAAAAAGTCAATTATTGTGATTGGATTAAGATTTGGATGATAAGGCAAAAACAGATATTGCTAGTTCTTTTAAGCCTTGTTCAGACTGCCGAATAAAACTTTGCTTAGTGAACGTCTAAAACTATTAAGGAAGTACCATATCAAATTAGAATATTTATTTATTTATTTATTGTTTTATCAGGGTGTTCAAATTAGAATATTCTAGCGTTTACGATTTCCTAATTTTGTGATGAATAGGTGAGAAAAGGACATGGCTTCTTAACATGTATTTAACCCACATTATGAATTTAAAAGTTAAATTGCAAAAATCCCTTCATAGAACAATTTTATGTTATAAATAAAAAGTAATTTATATCCAAATCTCAAGGTTCTAGACCAAATAGTTTGGGATATATGACAACCATAAAAATTTAAAGAAAATGGCCGCAATCTTGAATCAAAAAGGCGGATCAAAATGTCCTTACATACCGGAGGTCTAGATCATTAAAACAAGATTTGTGATTCTAGGTTTAACAGCATCCGAGATTAAAGATTAATAGGTGAATAGGTGGAATTTGGTCTTAATCTTAAATAGTAGCACAAAATAACAGCCATCTTGATTACGATTGCCAGTATTTTTACCAAAATTATGTCAAATATAATGTGCCAAATTTGGATAAGATATCTCAAAGAAAATAAGAACCTCTAAAGAACATATACACACACACACTAACACTTACATTGAATTTTATTTTGTTCATGTATAGAAAATCTTTCTATATAATCCCGGTCGCAAATGCCTTGGAAACTAGATTTTTCCCGGAAAAATGGACGGATTCGTATTTAAATGGACTACATTTTAGAATTTTTTAATAATAATCGTCGAACCAGTTTTCGAGGTATATTGTTCTAATTTTCTTCAGAGTTTTTTGGGAGGTAGAGCTCTTAAATTTTTAGTTATAATTCATTTCTCAATTTCGCCTCTGGGTATGATCTCTGTATACCGAAATTTGTCAATATCACCCAGTAGTTTAGACTCCACGCGTCTGCAGAGACAGAAATTTTTATGAAAATAACTTTATTGTGCTCAGAGGACCTCAAAACGTGCAAATCCATAAATATCATAAAACCTAATTTTCGTGCCATCACAATACTTCCTCTTTATATGAGAAAGTAAAACTGGTATTTAAAAATAGTAGGTCATTAAACAAAATTTAGAAATGTAAAAATTTTACTCATGAACCATTAAATGAAATAAAATCCAATATGGAAAGAGATCAAAATCGCACCTGAGATAAGACTGAGCAATCTCAATATTAAGTCAAAAAATATTGTATAGTATTACACATAAACAATTTGTGAAATCCTCCTCAATTTTATTGTAAAAGAACGTAAAGAAGCCTAAAAAAAAGGTCAAATAATTAATGATCAGACATCAGACAAATGGAGAATAGATATATACAAACCAGCATTGCTTACGTGTCATGAAAAAGTATATACACTAAAAACTGAAGGATAAATTTATAAAAATTTTATATTCTTAAAATAAATATAAAACTTTACTAACGAAAAAAAACTGAAAATAATGTTAGTTCACAACACGTTTTTACTGTTTTGTTTTATTTAGATCTAGTAATACACTTTTATCTACGATTGATACGTAATATAAACATTACATCTCTGTTTAGATTCGTAGAAAGTGATTCTTTACACACCTGTATTAATTGCGCATGCGTGTCTCATTGTTTTGAACAATTCCTCTTTTTTTCCACTCTAGTGACGTAAAGAAGAAGAATTC
>KZ652012.1:155464-175531 GCA_001010745.2 Gerris buenoi
ATGCAGGTAATTTATATAATTTTATATAATTATTAAAAAAAGGCAAATTAACCTAAAATTAATAAATTGTTTTAAGTAAATGTTTAAAATAATTATTAATGTAACATTTAAACAATGTTTTAAATTTATAAGTGGTATATTTACATAATTAAAGGAAAATAAAAATGGCTTACATAATTAGAATTGGTTTTAACATTCATTTCAACAACCAAAATTATAAGACTAAGAAAGCAAATAGTCTGTATGATGAGAGTTGTATTTATTTTTTAAACAGTTGGATAATAGATTGTTTTTTTTTATAGGAAATTGTCACAAACTTGTTGGTTTAACCTCTTGGACTGATGAGGTTGGTTATCATACCACCGGGTCCAGGAAGAATGGTCTGTCCTTCCAGGAAAGCATCTACTTCTCTGGCCGCCTGTCTACCTTCTGATATAGCCCAAACAACTAGCGACTGACCACGTCTACAATCTATAATAAAAGGTTAAGCACATCATTTATGTTAATATTGATTATAGAACATAATCATAGACCCAACTAAATATTTAATGTATCTTTCAAGGAAACAAAGAAAACTGCTAATAAAAAACGGATAAAAGTAACTATTCTAGTAGTAACAACCAATATATAACTACATAAATTATTTATAGTTATTTACCTCCAGCAGCGTAGATCTTAGGTACAGATGTAGTGTATTTCCCAGAGGGAGTAGAATAGTTAGATCTAGGATCTAATTCTAGATCAAGCTCATTAGATATGTACTTCTCTGGTCCAAGGAAACCCATAGCCAACAATACCAGTTCACATTCATAGACCTATAAGCAAAATAAATTTTACTATTCAAAATTCTAACTTCATAAGTAGCAATAAAGTTTATATTTTTACAATGGTACACTACTTCACGAATAAGTGATAATTAGAAAACTGACCTTTTCAGAACCGGGTACTTCATCCATTTTCCAACGTCCAGTAGGATCTTTAGTCCATTTAACTTGTACAGTGCTGATTCCACTCACGTTTCCATGACCATCATCAATAAATTCCTGCATTGTAGAAAAAAATATATAAATATTAGTAAGCATCAGAATAGTGTAATAAAATATACAATGTTCTACAATTAAATCAAAAAATTAAAACAACTCAATATTAAAATTAGATCTAAGACTTAAAATAAGTGTTTTATTTATTTTAAGTATATAGGTTTTCAGGTGAAGACCTTATCTTAAGAAATGTGAAGTAAGAAGTTTTGCTTTTACTATTTGCAGCATATTCAGGGTATGTTTAATCCAGTAGTTAGTTAAAAATAATCAGTTGTCAATGTTTATAATTTTCATAATTTGATTAAGTTAATCTTTGTTTAGATTTAAGTTATTTATTTTATGTTCTTTTTTGCCTGGTTGTCAAACCTGACTAGGCATTGTTATTATTACCTCATCTAGCACTTACTCATCACTTTATGTTTTCATTCCTTATTATTTAAATTGTCTATCTTTTCTTTAATATCTTTAATATTTTCATATCTTAAAACATTATCTATCTGTTAATCAATTTGTGTATCATATCTGTGAATTATCCTATCTCTGCCATCCTAGTTTATATCTATATCTTCATCTACTTACCTGGTATTGTACTTTTATCATTTAAGCTATCCTTTTACACCTTCTTTTCATGCATAAATATTTATTATTTCCCATCATTTGTTATTCAATATCCTTAATAAATACAGTCCACAACCTTTGTAACTTTCAATTAATATTATTTTGTTATTTATCACCTTTAATATTATTTTTGTAAATGTTTGTAACTCTAACCTCAAAATTAAATACTCATCAGTCTGGGTAATTGGAATTGTTTTATTTTCATTTCTAGTTTAATATTAATAATTACCCTCCCGACGAAACACAGCATATTCAGGGTATTGAGCATTGCCAAGTTAACTTAAATCTACAAATTAAATCAACTTCGAAAAAAATAAGGTGTGTATTTCTAAGTTGAATATCATATTAGATAGTCTTAAGGCCCCCATACACGATCAAACATTTTGTGCAAAAGATTGCACAAAATGTTTGCGCAAACCTGATGTTGGGGAAATTTAGTAAAAAATCATGTTTTCGCAAACATCAAGCAGCCCCCATACATGGTCAAAATGTTTGCACAAACATGATGTTTGCGCAAAATGTTTGACCGTGTATGAGGGCCTTTAGGGGTTTTTGCTGCTGCCTGATCTTAAAAAATGCCTTTAAGTTTACTATCCACTATTTTTACATACACATAGTTATTATTATAGTTATTAGTTATAGTTATGTTATAGTTTTTAGTTATAGTTGTAGTTATTTTTAGTTATAGCTCTCTGTTGAAAAAAATTAGATGGATCTTAGGCAATATTTAATTATTATCATTATAATTGGTCCTATTAACATGTTGATGCCAGACAAAAAAAAAAGCTTGCCACAATGCAGGGGCAGGGAAATTAAACAAAAAATCAACTTTAAATATCCGAAGAACTAAAAAAGCTAGGAGAGACCAGAAGGTATGAGCAATACAGATGAGCAATCTGAACCTATATATGTAAATAGAATTGTAGTTAGGAGGGGATTTTCCTGGAACGTGGCCTGCTAATAATATATATTTTGGTTAAGGGTTATTTGTTTTTCTTTTTTAACAATACAGTTTTACAATGAGTTCCATATAATACAGATGCTAAAATAAAAATTCAAAAATCTTTTAAAAATCCCAATTTAGAAATGATTTTATGTATACTTCTCCAGATCATTTGAATTAAAATAATTATTACAATTATTCTTCCAAACATTCTTTGCCTTAAAAAAACCATTTAATTAGAGTTTCTGACCTCATTACACCGGTTTTTTTTTTTTTTTTTTTTACACTTGATAGGTATTATTTTAATTATAAAATATTGAGAGTATTATGTTGCTACCTTGCTGAGGACGGAGAACTGTCTCGGATCATTTCCAAATTTGAGTTTGACCTCTTCATGACCATAGTCAACCTTGAAGACACGAGGCCACTGTGGCCAAGGGTTGTCTTTGCCACGTCCTGATGGTGGCTCTGGTAGGATCTCAAATGATGTGATGCTCTTAGCTCCCTAAGCAAAAAAATAATAAACAAAACATAAATAAAGAAATAATAAACGTAACATACATCTCATTGATAAAAATTGTATCATATTTATAAAGAATTTAAAATACCCAAGTAATAAAAATAAGGAATGATTAAAAAGCTAGAGGGGAAATCAAGTATTTTTCAAGAAGTTACTTATAAAAATGGGTACTGAGAAATTAAAGTACATATATGAAGTTTGAGAGTTAATTCTTACACTTCAGAACTAAATATCTTGACATAATATTTGCTGGCTTTTTGATCTCGCCCTGACAATAATCTGGGTTTGATCCCCAAAAATGTGAGACATATTTCACACTAATTAACACATTAAACTTAAGAGATTGATTTCTTCATTCTGGAATAACCAGAATAATATTGAAATATGACAATTGTAATAAAGCAAAAAAAAAAAAAATAATAATGCAATATATTATAGTAGTGGGTCATATCTGATTGGGATGTTAAAAAAAAAATAATAATACAATTTAACTCATAGTAGCTTACTACTCTAGTAGCTTACTTGTCTGAGAGAAGTGGCAATGCAATCACATCCAGTGTCACCACCTCCGATAACAATAACGTTCTTATCTTTGGCTGATATAGGAGAGGTTACAGTGTTACCCATCTGTTTCTTCTGCCATGTCTCTAGGAAGGACATAGCAAAGTGTATACCTTGAAGTTGACGTCCTGGAATAGGTAAGTCTCTCGGCCAAGTAGCACCAGTGCATAGTATGACTGCTCCATACTCCTCATACAGTTCCTAAAACAATAAATAGATGAATATGAAATCTACTTATTCCACTACTATTAACACCAACAAAATTTCAAGGACAACACTTCTTTAGACTGTTACTCCCCTTATAACACAGAAAATTGATATTCCTTAGTCCCAAAGTACATTGGACTCAATATCCTTTTGTCTTAATAGTTATATAGTCAAAGTTGTTCATATCCTGAAAAATCATAGGGGAGTAACAATCTAAATATGTACCTCAAGGACAACTAGGTATTAAATAAATTAGTGCTCTATTGAGCTGGGGACCATGTGGATTGGATTGAGGGGATGTAGGAAGGCAAACTCCACTAACCTCTTTCTATTCCACTCACTGATTTATTATTTCTTAATTATCTGTATGTATTGCATTACACTTGCTTTAATAATAGAGCCAAGCGATACCTCGACATAATTAATTATTTGTTATATCCTGAATTTCACACATTTTTTTTAACAATGCCTTAAGAATCCGGTGAATTTCATATTCCGGTATGGCCGGAGTCTTAAGGGTTCCGGATTATCAAGGTCTAACTGTACTTTGAATTTGAATTACCTCATGTACTGGAATGCTTAAACAATCAAATCGAAATCTGATGCAGTCTAATGAATACGTTTTAGGTTTCTTCAATCAAGCAACACTGCTATATTAATGAACTATTAATGATAATACCAAAACTAATGTTTTGACCAGGCTAAAAACACAACCAGTAGATCATTCCATAATATTAAATAACTAGTGGTTATATTAATTGATTTATGATTATATTAGGTTTTAAAGTTCAATATTTCCCTCCTTCCAGGAGTGAGCACCATTATAACCCTATGATCCCGGAGTCGTACCGGAAGGGTGTGCTTGAATCCACTAATGATCCAGCCTTTGCTCGGCATGGAATCACAGTGGATCCAAACAAGTTCAATGAGTAAATAACATCCTGACACTCAATTTTCATGGAATAACCTAGATTGTTATCAAGCATTGCCTTCCAACACCTGCTAACTACTTTAATACAACTCTAAATTGTTAATTAAATACTACTAAATAACACTAAAAAAATAAAAAAAAAAATAAAATAAATACCTTGGCAGTGATATCCTTGCCAACATTAATGTTAGTTTTGAAGGTGATTCCCTCATCTGTGAGCAGTTTAACTCTTCTCTGAACGACTTCCTTCGATAGTTTCATAGTAGGAATACCATATTGAAGTAATCCACCGATCCTATCATTCCTTTCAAATACTGTAACAGTGTGTCCGGCCTAAACAAAACAAAAAAAATATATAAATACAAATTTATTAACTTAAGAATAAGTACTTACCTTGATGTTCAAATTTTATTTTATTTGAACATTTTTTTTTTTTTTTTTTGTTATAATAGCTAAAGACATACATAATCAAAATATTATAGTATCCATGTTATTGTAAATTTATATTTTCCATGAGAATAATGGTACATATAACAAGAGTAGTTTTTTATTATTTTTCCTTACAATTGACACTATTTAAATAATGAAAAAAGAAAATTCAATCATAAAGTATTTTTAGCAGTAAACTAGAAAATTTAGATACAGAAGCTGAGTAACTGCCTAAAAAAACAATCAGCTTCAATGCTAGGATAAACCAAGTTACACTCCTGAAAAGCAAAGCCCTAGAAGATGTAATAAAAAACTTATTCATCTTGGAAGCACAGATGCACAAAGTCAAGGTGCGGAATAAGTTAACCAAAGCTATTGGTACCTTTGTATAGCTTTATCTGATTTGGAAAAGTAAAATTTTAACTTAAAAAAAGTTCAAGATTTTCAAATCTCTTTGTAGAAACTTTAGTTTTAATTCTTAATATTTTATTCAATATTGTTTACTCACATTCCTGGCCCTTTGCAAACTAGTAATTTACTCCAAGCTACTACGACTATTTACTGAACAGGGTTCATAAAAATAAAAATAATAATCAAGGGAACCTTATTAAGCTGATGTGCAGCTGCTAGACCAGCAGGTCCTGAACCTACGATGGCCACAGTATGTCCAGTCCTAGTCTGAGGTGGTTCTGGTTTGATCCACCCTTGCTCGAAAGCATGATCTATGATGGCACACTCTATATTCTTAATGGTAACAGCTGGTTCATTGATCCCAAGTACACAGGCACCTTCACAAGGTGCAGGGCAGACTCTGCCAGTGAACTCTGTAAACAATACAAAAATCTTAGGTTAGAGACTTGTGCAAATGGATTTTTAAAAAATAAAAATAATCCAAATTAAATTAATCCTGGAACTAAAACATACGATATCTTCGATTAAAGGTGCTTACATAGTAAGAGTAATTTGCAATAAATTACTGTTTTAATTACCCCAATTCAAATAAATATAAAACATAATGCAAGTTATTGTCAATTTTATAGTCAAACTTCTTTTACACTTCATGTAAACGTAGGTAATGTTATTCGAGAACACTACCAAATGCTTAGTTTTAAGCAAGAAATAAAAGAAACAGTAGAATTATATCGAGTTTTAGCTATTTGTTCCTGGACAACAAATATAGAGAAGGGTTTGGTCCAACTTAGTTTGCTAATTTTTGAAGTGAGCATTGCCATTAAGGCTTGTATACAGTTTTTAAAAAAGGTAGAGTAGCTGGTTCTCCAATAAATCTTTCTTACCAGCATTTTAATAACAAATTATTTATTATAAAATGCCACATTCACCTAAGATATATAGTGGAAACGTTCTGGCTAACAAACAGCCAGGGAACTGGTAAAAAGAGAATGCATACCAAATGTCATTGGATTTAGTATAAATTCACTCAAATTAGTATTTTAAGGGTGACCATTACATAATTATAGCTTCATATATGTAGTTATTTTATTTCATTACCAGGGAAGTTATTAGTCTGAAGAAGCTGTTTAAGAGCCTCTGGCCAGTTATTATTAAAGACAAGATCGTTCCACTTCGGTATGATGTTGCCAAGAGGACAGCCATGGCTACTCTGACAGAACGGAACGCCACAATCCATGCAACGAGCTGCCTGCACCTTCAGACCTTTACGAACATGATTAAAGTTGTAGATCTCATCCCAATCCTTAAGACGTTTCTCAGCTGCTCGGTACACTCCCACCTCACGAGTATACTTGATGAACCCTCTACAAAAATATAAATACATCTATAGTTATAACTATATATACAAATACATAAATTACATTGCTAAATATTTTTCCAAGATAAATTGATAAATTCCTTGACAAATAATTAGTGCAACTAGTACAAGAAAACATTAAAATTTCTAAAATGATGCCAGTGGCGTACCAAGGTCTTGTGGTACCCGGGACGGGATATTATCTTGTCACCCCCTCAGAACGATTTTGGGGGTGGTTTTTTTTCTTTCTGCCACAATGACACCCCCTAAGGCTTGTGGCACTCGGGGCGGCCCGCCCCCCACGCACCAGCCTTGGTACGCCACTGAATGATGCTTAATTAAATAAAATGGCAAAGAGTAGACGCTGACCTTGTCTTATCTAGAAGCATTTCTGTTTTCTTCTGCTGCATGGAAGTATCAGTGATAACATCTTCAATATCTCTGATAGATGAGTGATTAATAGATACAGGAGTAGGACCATCAACTTCTGACTTATTCCTAGCAGCTTCTTCTGCAATTACTTTCAGTGCCCTCTGATACTCGTATGGGAATACCTATAAACACAAGATTAGTTTAAAAATCAAGGTTGTAATAAATTAATCTAGAAGGACTGACTAAAGGAACTATTAAGAGTCTTTTAAGACTTAATAAAAGTCTTGTTCAAAAACATGATTTATGCTAGATATTTTTAAGAAATTATGTATATTTTTTGAACTTATCATCTAGGAAGAGGATGAAGTTGTGAATTTTTAAATAATGATAATAGTTTTCTGATAGAAAACTACCGACATCCCAACTACATACATAACGCAACTTGAATACCATAAATGGTCATGTATCGTATGCTCAATTCTACAACTTCCAGTATCGTACAAACCTTGACAAATTTCTCAGCAGATTTAGGCCATGAGTCCAAGATATCTCCTGCAATAATTGATTGTGTTTTCTCTTTGAATTCGACAAGAAGACTTTTAACATAATCTATATCTTGTGGATCATTCAAAGGCAGCAGCTCAACTGTTTCAGAATTGCATTTGCTGCAACACAAATACAAAATATCATGTATAATTTAAGAAATATAGAATAATTCCAGATAAATTTTGTCAACACTACCAACTGCACAGACTACTATAAAAATAAGCTGCTTATTTTTATAATAGAAGGAAAATCTTGTAAATAACCGTCATTATACTCCTAAAAACCAATTATGTACTTACTAAGAAAAAATAGACAATGACTACTTCTCATAGCTCAGAATTATCTCATCTAGCATCTGAGCAAAACATGCCAGAGCTCCTATCAGTTATTTTATTCAAGATTTTAAATGCATTAATCAACACAATGTTAAATGTACCTCTTAAATGAACTATCAATGTCAAGTACATAAGCTATTCCTCCAGACATTCCGGCAGCAAAGTTTCTTCCAGTCAATCCTAGAATGACTGCTACACCACCAGTCATGTATTCACAGCCATGATCACCAACACCCTGTCAATACAAAAAATATTGCATTATAATCACAATATGTTCTTAAACATTTTTAGGCTCAATACCAAAGCTTGCTATAAAAACCAAGTTAATTAGTAAAAAAAATGAATCTAAGATTACCTCCACAACTGCAACTGCACCGGAGTTCCTGACGCTAAACCTCTCAGCAGCAATACCCCTGAAGAATGCTTTGCCAGATGTGGCACCATAGAGACAGACATTACCAACGATAACATTCAGAGTGGAATCAAACATGGAACCCTTGGGAGGCATGATTACTATTTCACCTCCACATAGACCCTGAAATCAAATACGTAATAAAGCAATTGGAATAAAATTTTATAAAAATAGAGTAAATAAAATAAATTATTCCACACAAACTGTTCCGATGACAAAAGAACCAAAAAATAAATCAAATCAAATAAATAATTAGGGGTGAGGCAATGGATCCAAAGAAGAAATGGCTAACAAGGAAACCTGATGTTGAATATTTTTAAGACATTATTTCTCTGCATGAAACCTCTTTACCCTATTTTTAAAGTCTACACAGTTTTTCTTCCCCAAGCATGGAAATCTCCTGAATTCCTCTAAGAGCTATCTTTGATGTATGCCAATTATTATCAAAGCAGTTGCCCCATATTAGGCGAAATTTAACTTAACTAATAACTGAACAGTGTTGCAGGGATAAGGCTAAATATGATACGAGCAAACTATATTTAGGACACTGCCGTCTAATCTGATTTAAAATTACAGGTTTGATTGGTTATTACGACTGTTATTAATTCTTAACTATCTCATCCAATGAAAATGAGATAGAGATGATCAAGTTGTGACAGATTGTAATAGTTTTCACGGCAGCAACTATCACGAGAACTATCGCTGCAAAAACGAGGCTATTCAGTTGAAAATTGCAATTTCAGCTGTTTCTCTTTCCACTATTTTTTCCTGTCCAATATATTAATTTGTCTTAATAATATAAAAATGAGTGTAGTTAAATAAAATATCACCTTTCCAACATAGTCATTAGCATCTCCCTCAAGTGAAACATGTACTCCTTTAGTCATAAATGCACAGAAGCTTTGACCAGCTGAGCCTGTTAACTTTATATTGATACTATTCTCCGGCAGCCCATCATCACTATATTTCCTATACAAAAAAACAAATACAATATAGATGAAAACTAAGTAAAACTCACCTAACCAACTTCAACAAATCTTAGAGCCTCTACTTCGACAATGACAGTTTGACAATGGGTAAACTTGGCTGTACAACAAAATTTCTGTATAGTGATTTTTTTTCTGAAACCATACATTTTTTTGTTGTATTATATGTCTGACTATTTTTTTTTAACTTAAGGTAAAGGATATAGTTAATTTAGACTCTCTCTTTCTGGTTGATTTTCTTTTAAAAATTACAATTCTTTATTGAAACAATTTAATAATTTAAAAATACACTTAATGATGTTTAACCCTGGATTTCATTAAATATAGTGCACTGTCAAAAAATTATTTATTGCAACACTGAAACTCATACTTACATTGAAATGTGGTAAGAGAGTGTGGAAGCAAAGGCTCTGCACTCATTGTATATAGCCATCTCTATGTTGACAGATTTTTCTTTTCCTTCTATAACAGGCATAGACTTCTCAATTAGCTCATTATCCAACCTCTTCTCTAACTGGAAATCCTGAAAAACAACAAGGTGCCATTCGGTATAATAGTTGTTGTTTTATAATTGCATCAAAAAAATAATTAATTATAACAAACAAATAAAATGGTTCAAGCAAAGACTCCAAGTTGTTATTCAATTTAGTAAATAGACCTATAATTCACAGAAAATAAGTAACTTTCATAAAAAACCTAACTAACTTTGAAGCCAGCTAAAGAGCTTATGCAACTATAAATGTAATGAGGTTTTTTTTTATAAATGAGGGTTTATCAACTGCACAAAACCTTACTATTGACAGATGCAACCAGTTGGTTGCCACTTCAGATAAGCAGCTACCCATTTATATGGTTATGCTAGGTGAATACCCAGTGTGACGCTCCTTGATGAAGACTAAATCTAATCTTAGAATGTGATATGGCATGTTTAGTTTTTTGTTATGTGGCGTTTTAATAATTATTTTGTGATTTATATACAAATATGATCATTTTTTGTAATTTGGATATTTTAAAATAAACAAAATGATATGCTTTTCACATAAAGCACAAATAAAAATAGGTGTTTACCTGAGATTCAGATGCAGCGACAATATTGACTCCAGGCCTCATATGAAGAGCATTCTTTAGTATAAGACTGAGATTAAGGTGTTTAGCCTTGGAATCACCTGTTGGTTCACATCTTTTCAGTAAATCTGTTCGTCCAATAAGGTCCTGGAACCTCTTGATACCTAGCTGGGCCATGTATCCTCGAATCTAATAGCAATCACATAGTCATTAGAGATAGGGAAAGTTTACAAACTAAAATAAATATAAAAGTCTTCTAAGCACCACAGATTATAATGATAAGAGTAATTACCTCTTCAGCAAGCATAAAGAGATAGTTGATGACATGCTCTGGTTTGCCTTCAAACTTCTTCCTGAGGATTGGATCCTGTGTGGCTATACCAACAGGACAGGTGTTCAGATGACACTTCCTCATCATAGTGCAGCCCAGAACTATAAGGGGAGCTGTGCTGAAACCAAACTCATCTGCACCTAGTAGAGCGGCCACCAACACATCAAACCCTAAAAAATAAAATGAAAAGTGAGTCAAAATTCATATTAAACAGGCTTAGCTTCAGTATTTAAAATTGTTTGTTGAGGTCTCTTTGATTAAAAGAAAATTATTGAAAGTTATTTTAGGGTCTGTAAAATCGAAGACCCACATAATTTCCTGTGTCAGTCTGTTTAGAGGATGTTAACACACAAATATCTCTGAAAATACTTGAAATAAAAATTTACGACAGTATTGCACCCAGGGTGTTTTACTACGTGATTTAACTTTATTTATTATTTCAGAACCTACCAGTTCTGATTTGTCCATCAGCTTGTAGAATGACTCTAGATCTAAGGTTGTTGAGCACAAGGACCTGATGAGTTTCAGCTATTCCAAGTTCCCAGGGAAGTCCTGCGTTCTTAATACCAGTCCATGAACTAGCACCAGTACCTCCATCATGACCAGATATTACTATGTGCTCTGCTTTACCCTACAAACAAACATATAGAGTGGAATTAAACAAAACAAAAAAATCAAATAAATCCAGAAATTTAAATTTGTCTGATTGGGCCATTCTTTCCTTTATCTTAAGTTCCCTTTGACAGCAATATAAAGTGATTTTATGATGGACAAAAGCCACTTTACAGATAAAATACAATCATTAGGGTTGAATGTTTTAGAAGAATATTTTAAGCGTTTTGTACATACTGAACTCTATTATCTTTTACAAAAGGAAGGAATTAAAACCCTTAAAAATATTTTTTTTTTCAGGATATTTCAGGAAAGCTATTTACCTGGATATTTCGATTTATTAGAATTTTTGTTTTTTTAAAAAAAGGTCAACACAAACATTTTTTTCTTGGGCAGCCCTTATTCTACTTTATCATTTTCCATTGGCATATTTTTATTTTTATTTTAGATTTCCCTTATCTCAGAAACTAGATGTTAAGAAAGTAAAAAAGTAATTAAATAGCTTTTCAAAGATTATGCCTTTATCAATGAAATACTAATATAGATTTAATGCAAAGTTACCTTGGCTACTCCAGAAGCTACAACTCCAACACCAACCTCAGAGACAAGTTTGACAGATATTCTAGCGTTAGGATTAGCACACTTGAGATCATAGATAAGTTCTGCCAAGTCTTCAATAGAGTAGATATCATGGTGAGGTGGTGGTGAGATCAGTCCTACTCCTGGAACTGAATGTCTTGTAGCTGCTATGTCCTTAGTCACCTAAACAGAAAACATTTATTCATAATAAACTAACTTATAATCAAGCCATCTATAAATCTCAACCCCTTTTAGACAAACAGGGTTGAGCCTAAGAGAGTTAAAAAAAAAAGAAGTAAAATTCTGTATTTCAACAACTTGAGTGATACCTTATATCCAGGTAGCTCTCCTCCCTCTCCAGGCTTGGCACCCTGAGCCATTTTGATTTGAAGATCATCGGCATGTGCCAAGTACGAGCTGGTAACACCAAACCTACCACTGGCAACCTGCTTGATAGCTGATCTCTGATTAAATTCAGGGTCCTGATTCAGGTACCTATCAGCATTCTCACCTAAACAACATTAATCATTTAATATCTTAAATAAACTATAAATAAAAATAATATATTGAGATATAAAAATGTGTGTACTTAAATATAAATACAAAATATTGCTATTTGGGATTGCCCATTAAACATTTTTTAGGCTTATTTAATTTTTGTATTTAGTAATGATCACAAATATATAATTACCTCCTTCTCCTGTGTTGGATTTAGCACCAACTCTATTCATAGCAATAGCAAGGGAAGAGTGAGCTTCCAGTGAAATACTTCCAAAACTCATAGCACCTAAAATCAAAAACAGTCAAAAAGTTAATCACTTAAAAATGAAGATGGCAAATAAATGAATGTTTAAAACTAGTAGTAAGACATTACTCACAAAATAATAGTTCTCAATCCAGATTTACTGAATTTAATATAAATGTGAAATATTGATAAATAGACAATAAAACTGCACAGTAACTCTTTTTTTTATTAGGGTCCTATGCTAAAGCCAAGGACCCTTATATTTTCGCGCATGTGTCTGTCTGTCCGTCCGTCCGTCGCATGCTCTCACGGCTACACCTTTCGTCCGATGACTTTGAAATTTGGCATGTATATGTCTTGTACCTACCCACACATGTTAAAAATATAGCGACCTAAAAAAAACATTTCTCAAAAAAAAATTAAGGGTTTTTTTTTTTTTTTTTTTCGACATCGTGAGGGGTATCATATTAAAGGGTACGTCGAGCTGATTACAAAAATATATAATTCTTTGGTTATAACTTTGATAGGGCGAGCGTAGGCACGTTTGAAGTGGGTGTGAAACGTGTCCCCCCCCCCTCTATCTCGCTTATGTGAAGTGCAAAAAATCTGAAAAAATTCCTGAACATTCTTCGACCAAAAGTAAAGATACCACTTTTTGGAAATTTCGAAAAAAATATTATTTTATTTTTTATTGACAAAATACGGTTTTTTATAATTATGGTCTTTTCGATGTATTTATATGGCTGTTTTCCGGTTCAATGGCAAAAAAATACTTCATCAGAAGTTTGTTTATGTGTTTTGAGAATATCAGACCCATAGGATAGTACAAAGTAAGCTTTTTAGTATTTTAAAAAACACCATCAATAGGGTACTACTTAAACTATACTGTTATGCCTACGGACCCTCGCTGTGTGCTGACTAGCACACGCTTGACCTGTTTATTAAAAAAAAAAAAACTAGTTAGGATTATGAATACAAAATACACTAACATAAAAATAAAATAAAAGACAGTATTTATATTGACTTTAAATAGAAGGCTGAGAGGTAGAGACAAATAATTTATTGGAACTACACTTTATTCTAAAGGAACCTGCGTAATATCAATTATCAATGATCTCATCTCAAATATACAAAGATACTAGGTAAAATAATGTAAAAGAATCCATCTTTACTTATTTTAAAACAGAATTTATATCCAGCCCAACCACCGGAAATAAACTAGCCTCCAATGAAGAAATTATTACTGACTTTACTAAATAGTCAATATAACAGTAAATAATTATAGTTACACATTGGAATGGTGTTTTATTATTTTACTAAAATTGCACAGAAGATATTTATCATTATTCTTCGAAGACCATTATATTATATTATATTTTATCTGTATAACAAATAACATTATTAATACAAGATACATTATTTAAAACAGGGGTTGGCAATCTGGTGCTCTCGGTGGCCTTATAATGAGCCCATATTGTCAAGCTTTTTTTTACAGTTGCTCTTTACTTTTGCTCAATTTGACACCTGCTTCAAAAAAATGTAAGCTCTTTTTGATTGCCCAAGAATGTGGCTGATTAAATGACCACATTTATTCTCAATTTATATGATTTTATTAAGTTAATATTTATATAACTTTAACATAATTTATAACTACATTATTTATATAACTACATATAAATATTTATGTAGTTAAAATTGTATATGATGTCATAATAAATGGTTTATTATTATTATTATTATTAAGTTAATTATAAAATATAGATACAATTTATAAGAAACAGTATAGATATTGTTAGGATTCTTGTAACATAAGAAATATTAGTTGCTCCTAGAGGCTACAATTTTTATCTTTAAATAAAAAGTTTATTTGATGGGTGACCCTATAATTTTCTCTTTTTTAACATTATCCTAACTTAAAATAAAGAAATATATTTTTCTTAACTAAAGAAAAATATTTAAAATAAATAAAAAGACTGACCAGTAGCAAAACGTTTGACAATTTCACTGGCAGGTTCTACTTGAGAAATATCAACAGGTTTGTCACTCGTAATAATCTCCAGCTGGCCTCTGATAGTACAGGCTCGAACACTTTCCAGTGTTGACTCCTTGAATTTTTCATAAGCTGATTTACTGTTGTTAGAAGCAGCTTCCTACAAAATAAAAATCAATAAACATTCAAAATCCATAAGAAGTAATTCCTTAAGTATTGGGTGAATAGAATCATCATCAAGGATTGATCATCAGAGCGAGGGACAACCCCTGAGGGGTTCTCTTCCCCCATGCTTTGATGTTGTGGGTTAGATTCCAGGTCATGATGATGTGATTTGTATCCATGGATCAAGGGCGGAGCAGGGCGAGGGACATCCCTAAGGGGTTCTCTTCCCCCACACCTTGACATACGATCTGATTTATATAGCTCACTAAAGATCTCATCATTCTTGCTTTGGCGGTAAAATGTACAGATGTATAATGTGTGAAGTAGCAGAAACTCTACACCATGGGGCTAGTAAAATGGGTCTACTATAAGGCCTAATCTCTAGAGAATCAGGAGACAAATAATTGAGGTTACAGTATATTGCTATGTACACCTTAATTTATTAATTCTATTAAATTTAAAACATACTACTGTTATATTTATTTCAATAGGATTCATAGAGTTTAACTAAGAGAAGAGTAATGTTACCTGCAGGTTGGCAATGCTGAGAGGATCATTAATGTGTTTCTCTCCTCCACTCCTCCAGTGATAGACACCAGGATTCCTCAGAACCAAATTATCTTTATCATTGTAAGCAAGGTAGTGACGGTCATACATTTCCTTGGCTAATATCTCAAATGTAACACCACCGATTCTTGATGGAGTACCCTTCACATAAAAGAAACAAATCAGTCAAGTAATATGATCTGTATAAGCCCATCCCTCAAATTGTGCCACTGGCAAGACAAAAATCAAACCCCATGCAATTTACTCACAGGCTTTTTTATGTATAAACATGCGAGTAGCTCTCCTCCATGAGCTACTCGCATGCTTTTGTGAGAGTTAATAGCACACGTATTTCTGCTTTTATGAATCAAAAGAATTACCTTGAAACACTTTTCAATAACTTGATCAGATAATCCAACTGCTTCAAAGATCTGAGCACCTTTGTAGGATTGAAGAGTTGATATTCCCATCTTAGCCATGACTTTAGCTATTCCTCTTTCCATAGCAGCTGAATAGTTCTATAACAATAATAACAGTATCACACAAAGATTTCAAACACCCAAAGAAAGTCTTTAAAAATCAACAATGCAAAAGAATTGGCCAGCAGTTAAGAGAAATTGTTGATTAGTTTTCCCATATCCAAAACCTTTTTCTCATTTGTTAAAGTGCTATTTTCTCTCAGTCGGTTTGATTCTAGAGTGAATAATAATACTTCCTAATCTGTAAAGTTTCTATAATTATTGAGATTCTACACATCTGTAATAAAGGAATTTAGATCAAACATGCTGAAAAGTATACTCACACTCAAGTTTCAAGAGCAATCAAATCTTAATAACTCCTTACTTAGAAGAAACCATTATTATAACTCAATAATAATTTCTTTATTTAGGGTTTTAACATTCACCACTTATAGTCCAAGTGTCTGACTAACATTCAAGTCAATCTTTTAGGTCCTTTTAAGAATATGTGGTCGGCTAAGTTCATCTGGGAGACATAGCTTGGCAATAGGAGTTAGAAAAAAAACAAGAGAGCGGCCATGCCTCACTAATTATAGTGGACAATGTGATTTTCATAATCCTGAGTACAAAATTAGTTAGTAGACCAAAAATCAAGTTGATGTTAGTTTGTCCCTTGACAGGTGACAACGTTTATTTTTAGTAATATTTGAATAACTAAACTATCAAGGGTGAAAATAACATCGACTTGATTTTTGGTCTACTAACTAATTCTGAACTCACGATCATGAAAATCACATTGTCCACCATAATTGGTGAGACATGGCCGCTCTCCGCCAGTTATTTTTTTTTTTTTTCAAACACCTATTGCCAAGCTATGTCCCACAGATGAACTTAGCCAACCACATATTCTTAAAAGGGGTTAAACGATTGACTTGTATGTTAGTCAGACACTTGGACTATAAGTGGTGAATGTTAAAACCCTAAATAAAGAAATTATTATTGAATTATAATAGTGGTTTCTTTTAAGTAAGGAGTTATTAAGATTTGATTGCTCTTGAAACATTGAGTGTGTTGTGTTGAAACAATTTTTTGTACGCTAACTCCTGGTCTATTAAGAGTTTGCTTAATAGCTTGAAAGCTAAACCCCAACCAAAAAGTAATGTCACTCTGGAAAAATTGTGAATTAAGCTTTGTTATTAGTTATTACCAAAGATGGTACAGTTTGGTGCTAATAATATTTTTATTTTTAAATGACAGCTCTCCATGGTAATTAATAAAATAGTATAAATAAAAATAAAATAGTATTAGCAAATCTCTAGTGTTTTTTGTAAGTCTATTTTCTTAAAAACTGACTATACAAGACACAAAAACAACAACACTAGCAACAACTTGGTCAGGGTTTAGCCCACACATCTATTAAAATTAGAAGTTTCAGTAAGATGTAGACAGTTTTAGCGATTAACTTCATTTTGATATTTTATTTTTAGAAAGAAAGATTTCAAGTAGCACATCACATAAAAAGTGAGGGTATTAAGGTAGCACAACAACTAATGTGGGCAATTAGGTGTTGTAGTAGGTACTACCTCTGATCTAATTCTTAACCACAATATTGTAAAAGCCTTGAAATTAAAATATTAAAAAAAAAAAAATGAGGTATTCTCTTCTGCTTGAGTCCCCCACTTGTAATTTAGTGTTAAGGACTAACTAAAAATCTTGTATGCATGATAAAATCTTCAGTGGAAGAGTTTATTTCTTTTTTTTTTTTTACAAGTAAAATATAGATAAAATATTAGGATAAAACATTGGATTACCGAGTACAAGATGTGATCAGTTAAGGAAGAGTCCAATACACCCTCAGCTCTAAGACTCTTAGCCATTTCAAATACCACATAAGGACAGATGGCGTCAGCACCATAACCAAGCAGAACACACATATGGTGAACTTCCCTGAAAACATAAACAATTTGTCAATAACATAGGAAGATAAAGATAAATAAAATAAAAATAATGGTCCGGTCCTTGGCTAATAATAAATGCACACCTAATCTTAAGAGCTATATTTCAAATACTATACTGAGAGTATGCATAAGGTGGCTTTCACACTGCGTGCGAGATCGAGCATGACTGAATAAGGCCGATTCCGTTTGAGAAGCAAATACATGTGTTAGCATGGGTCAATGGCCATTAAACGCTGAGCGAGACCGAGCCGACTCGGGCGTTTTTTTCAAGCGTTTTCGGTCGGCGAAAACGCTTAGCTAACAAAAACGCTCGAAAAAACACCCGAGTCGGCTTGGTCTCACTCAGCGTTTAATAGCCATAGACCCATGCTAATACATGTATTTGCTTCTCAAACGGAATCGGCCTTATTCGGTCTCGCACACAGTGTGAAAGCCGCCTTAGACTATTCCACTCTTCATGCCAACTGCAGTTTTTCTCAATAACCATCTTCGCTAGCATATTAGGTAAACTAAGTTCAGGCATTCTCAGTACCAATTCCATATACCTAGAGTAAATTTCATGGTGGAAAACAAATAGCAGGGATATTCTGGTTTCTATTTGTAATTCATAAGATGGAGTATACTAGTTAAAATCCATATATCCTCATGAAATTCAAAGTCTGAAATTTCAATCTAGTTCCCTATTTGGTTTCTTTTTATTAGTTGGATGTTACTTTTATTTTTTAAAAAATGATTTGATATGAATATTACCTTGCTTCACCAGTTTCAAGAATAATGCCAACTTTCATCCTTTGACGAGTCTCAATCAAGTGATGATGTGTTGCACCAAGGGCCAACAAAGTGCTCACAGGAACCCTGAAAATTAAACAAACAAAATTCAATCAAATTTTCAGTCGGAATCAGTGTAACCTACTTATTGTTAAATATCATATCATTAAATATAAAAATTGGGCAGGGGGTAACTCGGAACTTTTCCTCAATTAGGAGGTCATTATAGTGGATCTCCTGCAGCTTTGCAACAGGAGGAAGCAGCATTAGGCATGTCAGTACTTGGATGGGTGGCAGTTTGAACAAACTGATTTTTTTATTATCATNAATAACCTGGGCGCTACTATGATAACACTCATACAGACGTCATGCTGAAAACCACTCAGGAGGTCTTTAAAACACCCAAAATGGATACTTCGGTTGAAATCTCGAAAAAAAATGTTGGGTAAAAACATAACTTTTTCTACCATAGGTGAGGAAAAGTAAAAAAGCTAGGATTAAATAACACAGCTCCAGGACAAAATAGATTTACTATTTAAGTTAACAAATTGAAAAAAAAAAAAAAGAGCTTCCATATACCTAGAGTAAATTTCATGGTGGAAAACAAATAGCAGGGATATTCTGGTTTCTATTTGTAATTCATAAGATGGAGTATACTAGTTAAAATCCATATATCCTCATGAAATTCAAAGTCTGAAATTTCAATCTAGTTCCCTATTTGGTTTCTTTTTATTAGTTGGATGTTACTTTTATTTTTTAAAAAATGATTTGATATGAATATTACCTTGCTTCACCAGTTTCAAGAATAATGCCAACTTTCATCCTTTGACGAGTCTCAATCAAGTGATGATGTGTTGCACCAAGGGCCAACAAAGTGCTCACAGGAACCCTGAAAATTAAACAAACAAAATTCAATCAAATTTTCAGTCGGAATCAGTGTAACCTACTTATTGTTAAATATCATATCATTAAATATAAAAATTGGGCAGGGGGTAACTCGGAACTTTTCCTCAATTAGGAGGTCATTATAGTGGATCTCCTGCAGCTTTGCAACAGGAGGAAGCAGCATTAGGCATGTCAGTACTTGGATGGGTGGCAGTTTGAACAAACTGATTTTTTTATTATCATTTTGCAAAACAAAAAAAAATAAATAAATAAAAAAATATATATTTTTATTCATTT
>KZ652012.1:185149-201771 GCA_001010745.2 Gerris buenoi
TAAAAAAATAAATAAATAAATAAGGAAATAAAATCAAAATCGAGTTCAACCCATGTCACAGGCCTTTCTCATCTGGTATATAAAAGATTAGGGTGATCCGTTTACCCTTTTATGAAGATATTTTTTGAAATCAGCCTGTTGAAGTGAGTTGAACAGTTGTCATATTGCTGGTAAAGTTTGCGAAAACTTTACTTTAACTTATGGTATATTGTTGATGATTGTGTAAGGATCATATAAACATACTAAAAGATACTATACTAAATGTAAGTCTACTTAAACGGCTCACTCAAAATAATAATAAACTATGCTCCAAATTCCACAAAATTTAACTTGTAAAAAGAAAATTACAAATAAATATTACTACTCAACAAATAGGGAAACAGAAAAATCCCTATAAATTTTAGATCGAAGGGAATTCTGATTTCAAAACTATGGATTACAAATAATTAAAAAGTCAACTAAAAATATACTAAACAAAGAACAAAATATATAAGTAAATAATAATTGTAATGTGCAAAAAAAAAAAAAAAATGTTAATCATTTTCACACAAATAAAGCACAAGTAAAACAAAAATTAATCAAAAAGCACAAATAACACAGCACTACTTGGCTCTTTATAAATAAATAATTTAAAAGTGATTCCTTTATAGCTGTCAATTAGAAAGGTAAGCTGTCAATAAGAATTTTTTTCTTGAACCACTTTACATAACTGTCGGTATGATTTGTAAAGTGGCAAATATCTCACCTATCTGGGATTCAAAGCCAGATTTGACGGTGTTCCGTCTTTGGGAACGAAGAGGCCCTTCCGTCTCAAAGTCTCTTGGAGTCACTGAGACTTAATTATTGACCGACAGTCAAGCCTTCTAATTTACAGCTTGGTTTAATCACATATAAATAATGCAGGTAATAAAGAGTCAGAGTTAACAATTAAGGAACACATAACAGATTTGAATCAGTCAAACGCTCACTCACCATCTGGTACCAAAACCCCCGAGAAGACAACACATGTCAATGCAGAAACAAAGAAAAGAAATATTCATATTAGACATAAAAAAGATAAGACACTATTAGAGAATATTAATAAGTTTTAACTATGTTAGATACCATAATAATAACTTAGCTAACTGCCAAATAATATTGCTTGAATCACAAGCTAAATTACGATAATTAGATGGAGTTCAAAATACATTGGTAGGAGTCCAGACATTTCACTCTCAGAGCTGAGGCTAATTTCAAGGGAGTACATGTTGCTCTGATGAAGTGTGTGCCAACATTGATAATAATGCTTTTATTTTATAGTTTCACTGGTAAATAAAAACCACGTTGCTGGATACGAGGCAATGTACCAATAATAGAAGCCTATCAAAAATTACTACAGAAAGAAACTATCTAAATTATAAAGGAAATTCAGAAGATTCGTTGTATAAAATATTCTGGAGTTATCTTTTAGATTTTTTATTTATTTAGTTAATAAAAATGTTACGTAATTTTCTGGTTAGTATAAGTGAATTAGCTGTCTAGCTATGTTTTATGTCAATAACGTGTTCAGTATAATAATTCTGTGGTTTTTATTGTGGACAAAATAGGGTGCAAGGGAGAATACTTATAGTACATCGATGGGTAATTTTTAGTGATAGTGAGGACATTTTATTAATTTTTTAAAAAACTTTGAATTCTGTTAAAAAGATTAGAATTTTATTACAAGTAAAGATTATATAATTTTAAAGTTATGAACTGAATTTTAAAGACCATAGTAAAAATTATATTCTTTATAAAGGTTTTTTTTTTATTATTAAAATAATTGAAAGTGTCAATAGCCTATTTAAAAGCCAGTAAGCTACTGGGTAAGAGGAGAAAATCCATGTTTTAGAATGAATGTCTTGAATTTGTTAGTTTAAAGAGAGAGTTACAAATTGATCACAGAGGAACAATTTACAATATATGTAAATAAAGAAGATAAATATCATATCAGTAGATGGAAGACGTCAATATTAACTGAAAATTGCAGATAGAAAGCCCATGGGAGATTCTTGAAGCTCTTGCTCTCTCTAAGAAAGTCTATAAAATATTTAAATGAAAGAATGGATTCATGTGAAAACCAGAGCTTATTAAGCCCTTAAGAAATAAACATTTTATTGGGCTTAGCTAATATTAAAAATGTTTATGAGCCAACCTTTTAAGAGCCTTTAACCCTAGAACACAACCGGGCATCAAAGTGACATATTGAATTGATAAAATAGCTACCAGCCCATCTGAGGAGAGGCGAGAAGAAACACCATTGCAAAAGAAAAATTACAAAATAAAAGGACAAAGAAAGCAAGCTGCAGACTGAAGCAAATGGAGGCAGGCAGATTGTTTAGGAGGCAAAAACTTACACAGACAAGTAAAAGAGAATTTTGTATGTGTTGTTTTATTTATAGTAATAGTAATAAAAGAGAAAAAAACACAATTAAAGTAAATAAATAAGAAATAAGATTAACATTTTCAACCTAACCTCCAGTATATTAGTAAAATGTATACGAGTAGCTTACTATACCCACTTCAGCATACCCTTAATCAGATCAATAATTAGCTATTTATTTACATCATTATTATTTTGGACATTATCCATCAGCTTGATTGTTACTGACATTACCTTAAGCACATTATTTATCTTAAGCATTCATACCAAGCAATTTAATTGCACTTAACCTAAAAATAAATTCCAAAAGCAACTTACAAAAAATTATTTAGCAATATGAATTGTACAGAATAGTCGATCACAAAGAGCACTGTTTGTAACTTTGTACCATGTACAACCCTGATACATACATTCAAAAAAATAGCAACATACTATTCCGTATAACATTGATTTATGTAGTTGTATTAACCTGCATGAAACATTGACCTAAGTTAAGTATGTCTTTGATGCACAGATAATATAGGAGGCACTGATAGCTAAACATCAATATATTCGATGATTGGCTTTGAATTGAGCCAACGTCAATGTTTTTTGGTCGAATATATCGACATATATGTCCCAACCCTAGAACGTTAGCATCATAATACAGATGCTCTCTTTGATATGGTGCAGTCCAACAAAACACACATTATAGTCCAGGAGATAGCATGAAAAAAAGTTTCTGTCAAACATCAAGCTAGAATTTTGTGTGTAAGTCAATCTTTTGGTGCCTTTTAAGAATATGTGGTTGGCTAAGTTCGTCTGGGGGACATAGCTTGGCAATAGTCATTTGAAAAAATAAAAAAATAAAAACTGGTAGAGAGCAGCCATGTCCCTCCCTTTTTAGTTTAAAATGTTATTTTTATGATTCTGAGTAAGCAATTACTTAGCAGACCAAAAATCAAGTTGATGGTACTTCACCACTTAATAGGTAACCTCTTTCAATTGGAGAAATATTTTACTAACTAATCTAGCAGTAACTACCATCAGATTGAGATAGCATACCATGAGATTGGCACATAAAGACTGAGTTATACACAAAATACTAGCTTGATATTAGTCACACACTATTTTGTATGCTATCTCCTGACTATTAGTTTTATTGTTGATTATTTTGTAAGTAGTTGAGAGTGTTTCATTAATTTAATTAACTGGTAATTAAGACCCTACTCTGGATTTATAACACATAAATTTTGAATTGTTACACTTCTACCCTAAATCAATCATTTATACCTTGTAAGACCTGATAATAAAATAAAATTAATTAGTACAATAACAATCAAAATAACGAACAGTGTTCAAATAATTACAATTGTTACATCTATTCTTCTATTTGAAATCTATAGATTGTAATGTATTTTACTAACAATAAATTTAATTAAATGTAATTTACTACTAATATATTTCAGATAGGGAACATCCAATTATAGAATTTGCCACAGGCTTTAAAGAAAATAGTAAACCTTAAATGTTAAAGATAAATAGATAAAATATTTAGTACATAGAGAATGTTATCATTTTAATAGATTAACTTCTTCTAAGATAGACTATAGTATATAAACAGAGTCCTGAAATTTAATAAAATTAATTTGATTTGATTTAATTAAGACAATGCCAGCACATGTTTTAATTGATATACAAATTACACACTTAAACAGTCAACAATGTAATATTGGAGATAATCTAAATGAGTGTAGATTGGTACATATGTACACTCAAGAAGCTATGTCTCAGACAAGAAAACATCTTGTGGACAAGAACCTAGTCCTTGGTAGATTTTTTTTTCATCTCAGTAAAACCTAACTATACTTTGTAATTATATCATTTTAATACAAAATAAATCCATAAGTGAATTTCGTAAAAACTTTCTTTTAAAAAAAGTAAAAATAATATTGTATAAGTTTTCACCTGTTCTTTTAGCCAAATGGAATGAGGACGGCTCTTTGATATGTACATTTTCAAATCGACATCCTGAATAATCTTATTCTCCTTGGTATCAACCAACAACATTCTGCCTGGTTTCAAACGACTCTAAAAATATTTAAGACAAAAAAAAATAAATGNAATGAAACTCGGGATAGAAAACAATATAATATACTCTTGTTCAGCCGATAATACTGCCTTCGTCGTCCTTTCTCTGTCGCTCCCATCATTTCTCTCTCACTCCCGTCCTTTTTTTCTTTATATTTACGTTAAAATGTAAACGATTTATTTTTTTCCCTCGGTCTTTACTCCCCTGACTTGAAGAGAATTCTTTTTTTTAAAAAATTATCTCTGACGAATTTTTCGTTTACGATCTGCGAAGCGTAGAGGGAGAGTCCTCGGTAAGAAGCTATTTAATTATTAGAGTTAAGCGACTGCGATTGATTTCCACCTGGAAAAAGCTCATTGCCCGCCTCTCTCTCTCCTTGCCTAAATTATTTTTTAAAGACAGTGCTTACTCCTGATTTAGGAACAAAATTGCTTTTTTCAGCTTTAAGATTAGTTTTCGTTGTAAACATACATATATAAATATAAATATGTATGTATGTCAATAAATAAATTAAATTCCAATTACTAAATAAATAGAAATAAATGTAAGTCAGCATTTACCTTGAGAGCGACATTACTAGGATCTGTATCATAAACACCCACTTCAGATGCCATCACCATTATGTTATCTTTTAGTACGTAGAAACGAGATGGTCTTAATCCATTCCTAAAACAAAGATCATCAATTGTATTTGTACATCATTAAAAATTTAATGATGTACAAATAAGTGTCCTTTTATACACTATATGGAGTACAAAAATTTAAATTTACACTTTTTTCCCATCCTAAAATTCCAATCTTACATTTGACGTTTATGTTTGCACGAGCGTTGCGCTTAAACGCTTGGGCATATACATTGTCCAACAAACTTGTCCTGGGCCTTGTTAAAATGAACATGTATACCAAATATCAACTAAATCGGTCACTTTTACTTTAGTTATCATCATTGGTCGAGTTTGTGAGTTTGTCGGTTTTGACGGTCTTTTTTTTGGGTTCACTCCTGAGCTCCAGACGCTGTAACGTGCCAAAAGGAACTTTGTTCCAATAAACCCTATACAAATCGTGTTTAGTGGTTAAAAAAAAAAAAATACCTATCAAGTATGGCGCCGACATATCTGCCGTCAGTGAAAGTAAGAAGTGCTGGTCCATCCCAAGGTTCCATCGCACAGGCAGCCCACTTATAGAAATCTCTCTTCTCTTCAGGCATGGTCTTATCATTCTGCCAAGCCTCTGGCACCATAGTCATTACAGCCTTAAAAAAAAATCAAATAAAATAAACATAAAACTCTGATAAAGAAATGTTACAGAATTTAAATTAAATCTAATTCGAATTATCCTGAACCCTCCATCCTGTTACTAAAAAGAACTTACTCAAATACAAGATCTGGTGTTTTTCATTTATTAATTGCTAATTTTACAACCAAAAAAAAAAAAAATTGGAAAAAAATAACTGGGGCTCCATGGAGTATAAAGAATTTTTAGAGACGTAATGAGAAAATTAACAATAAAAAAATGCTAGATAATTAGGAGCAATACCTCAGGTAGCGTTCTTCCTCCTGCCATAACAAGGAACTCTAGAACACAGTCAAGTGAACCAGAGTCAGACAAGTTAGGCTCTACTACAGGATAGAGTTCCTTCAGGTTCTCTATCTTAGAGTTCTTCATGACTCCTTCACGTGCTTTCATTAAGTTGACATTACCACGTAAAGTGTTGATCTCACCATTATGAGCCAAAACCCTGAAACAAGTAACAAATGGTACATAGACAAAATATATTTATTAATCTTATTAAGGTCTGCAGGGTATTATTAAAAACTTCATTTCACTCCATTTTTGCTATATTTCGCCTTCAGACCTTAATAAAATTTCTCCGGTATCCACAACTGCTCATTTCAAGCTACGCCCCCATCTCATCCCATCTCCATTATACATTAGTCTTTAGAGTCACCCACATACTGGTCTCTAAAGTAAAAATTTGATTAAATAAAATAAAAATCAACTTGGTTGGTATGGGTTTATTCAATGGTTAGTTCTTGAATGATCCTCCAAGGGACCACCATCCTAATTAATTTTAATAAATGATTCAATTAATTTTTTAAATTTTTTTACTGCAGGCGTTTACAGGCATATTTTGGTTGTCCTTATGGGTAAAATGGGTAAAATTTCTAAATAAGAGAAAGAGAGAAACAAAATTACCTAAGAGGATGGGCCCTCTCCCAGCTTGGGAAAGTATTGGTAGAGAATCGAGTATGCACCAATGCTAAATATGTTTCAAAGTTAGGATTCTGAAAATATAAAAATAAAATTCAGTTACTAAATAACAAAATGAAAATGGTTGTAGAATCAAAACCAAAGTGATTGGTTCCAAAAAAAAGTAATAAGTTGTAATTCCAATGATTGAAAGTAAGCATCATGTTTAGGCTTACTATTAATTTTATTTCTGAGCTTATTCTGAAGTGATTTTTTAAGCTTCCCTAGAATGTTCCTGTGTTTGTCATTAAACATAACGTATTGCAAAGTTTCAAATTTTTTGGTCACTCTCAGTGATTAAGGATGTTATAGGCAGACAAGTGCAGAAATTAAGAAAAGTCCTTGTTTCGCCTTCACACCCAAATAAAAAAAGTTTGAAGGTTGAATAAAAGGTTTGGCCATTGAATGTTGAAATAATAAGGGAATATTGGGCTGATTATGACCTACCAAATCCAAATATCATTATATTCATACCTGTAATTTTTGACATAAATGTTTCCTGAAGTCTGAAACAGTTTACCTTCGGTAAGCTCTAAAGAAAAATACAGCAGCTGATTCAGCAAATGCATTTAATTATTATAATCTTATTATACGTGGGGGTTAAGTGGGAACTAGTGTGACTACCAAACGTGAAATGAAAAAAATCAAATCTCACACTATTTGCATAAGTAATCCCACTTATCTAGGTTTTACAGTACATAAGAATAGCAAGCATATTACCTTGAGATCAGGGAAATATTCCCAGAACTGATCTGAAGTGAATTGTCCCTTGTAGACAATAATGGCATGTGACAGAGAACAGATGTAGAATCTGGTACCTGGCTTGGGAATAACATGAGTAGCACGCTTTCTCAACATCCATATCTAACAAACAAACAAACAAACATATATGTTCTGAATAAATACAAGATTCTAACGAATGGGGAGAAAACGTCTCTATAATTTAAGTAATAAGACAGATTCAACAATACAAATATACAGCGATAAAATATCAGACTCGAATAATGTCAATATGTCAACTTGTTAACTTCAAAACAATAACAAACAAATAATATTTGAGGGTGGCGCTGCGGAGATTCTCAACAATATAAATTGATGATATTTTATATCATATTTATAATAATATACTATTTTACTTCAAATATATTAAAATATCTGCAAATATTCAATTATCTGCATCCTCCTTGGAGAACAGTGAATTGTAATATTAAAAGTAAAAAATTATAGATAAGTAATCGTAGACATGTGGGAAACTAAGGCAATTGCAAGACTGGTCAGTGGGAATAATCTGTCCAATCCCCAAGAAAGGGTATAGTATGACAAAACTATTAAGGTATTACTAATAGTTTTTAGAAAGGATACACTAGTCAGCACAATGTAGACTGACTTTGTTAATGGAACAGATTTTAGGCAGCTAAATACCAGCTTGGATTTAATGTTGAGTCAAATTTAGACCAGCACCACCTCTTTATTGGCTTTCGTGCAGGCCAGTGATGGTGGATAGGAATTCACCGGTGTCAGCAATGTGTGAAAATGTACAGTAAATAACCGATTAATCGTAGAATTGAAAACCTCTTTCTACATCTGTTTATAGGTAAAGGGCACTATGTGCCAAATTTAAATTTTTCGTGAGAGCTAGTTTAAGGATTTTTTTTACTTATTTTACCTCCCCAGCATGTTGGTTCATAGTGCCTTTTCCAACTGGCTAAATCCGTGAGTATTAGTTTTAGGACATAGTGCCTTGTACCTCTAAAAAAGGGGGAAAAAATTAATAGGAAACTGTTAAAACCTCAATTTCGTAAAAAAAAAAATGGAGATGGTGCCCTTTACCTCCAATACACAGATATCTTATCCAATCATAAAATACAGAAAGTTTGAACCTTAAACAATTATTTCAAAATATTAAAAATTTACCTGTTGTTTAAAGGTATCTTCATCATGGTTCTCGTTAGAGATGAATACTTGTCTCATGAATGGTTCGCTGCTTCGTGCTACCTCACCGATCCCAGCGTTGCAGGTAGGCACTGTGCGCCAGCATATAACCTTGACAAAAAGACAGAAAAAATAGATAGCAATAAAAAAAGAGTAATCTCATTAAAACGCAAATATAAAAAAATGGGCACATCTTTAGATTGTTACTCTCCATATAAAAAAATAAGGCGGGGTAACAATCTAAAGAAAGTGTATGGAATGTTCTTCTTTAAACTGTTACTTCTCTATAAAATCAGAAGAGTGATATTCCTTTGCCCTAAAGTACATTGTACTAAACATCCCTTTGCCCTAATACTTGTTTAATCAAAGTTTTTATGTTCTAAAAAAGAACAGGGGAGTAACAATCTAAAGAAGTACCAAAAAATGTAATACATTTTAAGATAAGTTTAAATTTCAATACAGTGGACTAATCTAGTGGTGGTTAATGTTATAATCCCTTAGTGTGATCAAAATAGCTTGGAACAGGCCCACCCAATACAAATGCATTTAAAATTTTCCATTTATTGTGATCAAAAATGATATTGATTTTTTTTTTATCATTTTCAGGGAAAGGACTAGAACTGTGGCACTAGTGTTTCGGTAAACATCCTTTTTTTTTCTCAAATTGCTACGAAGGACCACAGTCAGATGTGTTTTAGTCTTTCAATTATTTGTATTCTTTCAACAACAAATTTACAAAAATTCAAAGATGATTTGTTCTGTTTTTAAACAACGAATAAGCCTTTCTAAATATCGTGATCATGTACATTTATTTACATAAGCATGAATTAGTTTTGAAAACATTTTTTATGCACAGTGCAGTTCAAATTATTATTTTCATTTTATCTGTCATGTCATGACATTATCAGTGTACGTAAAAAGCACAGTCTTGTTTATAATTATTTTTTGTTTTGAGTTTTTCTTCCTCCTGTGGTACCTTTTGCTTATATTCAATTTTTTTTTTAATTATTATTTTTTTGTTTCAGCCCCATTCAACAGCCTAGGTCAAAAAAAGAAGAAGGATTTATTTAGAAGAAAGGATGAACAGGTAAAAATTGAAACAGCCACCAAGCTAAAGAGTAGATAGCAGCCAATCCAAAGGATTTAACATTTCCAGTTGACACCTGTTCTGGTAAATAAATAAAGAAGGGAAACCCAAGTCAAAATAGCTTTTTAGAATCCCAGACAGCTAAAACATTATTAATTGATTAGACGTGTAAGTGGCGTCAACACCTAACAAGAACCTCTTGAGTGGGTATGTCAATAAGCAAAAATATTACATTTAGTGAGTTTATAAGTCTACTAAGAAAATATAGATAACAAATTATTAAGTGGGTGGCTTTTATCATAATAATAACTTAATATGATTAGATGGAGGAACAATACACAAGTGCCAAGGAGGTTTTTTTTGCCAGTCTCAAGTACATCTACAGTAATAAACCGAACTTATGAGATAGGTAAACCGATTGATAACCGACTAAGTCGAATTTGTATATGTGGGAGTAAAATTTTGCATATAAATACATAAAAAAAAATTAATTGGAACCAGGGAAGTTGTTTATATGAAGAAGATTTCATAAAATCTAGCACAGTCCTCTGACAGATCAAAGATCTATTTCTTTTTTACACAAACTTTAATACAATTCACAAAATAATTTTATTATTCCCTGTTTTGTAGCAAAAGTGCACTCTTTCATGGAGTCACTGTTTTTCAAAATTTGTTCCCACATTTTAATTGAACTGAGATCTTCTGTCAAGATTGCAACTGTCGAAAGAATCAGGTGCTTCAATGTTTTGCTCACACATTTCTATGAGATCATTAATTGTCAGCTCTTGACTGTGTAAATATAGCAGTTCTTAAAATATCAATAAATTTATCAGTTCTAAATTTAATTGTCTGGCAAGATCGACAACTTCTTCAATCACATGACCAAATTGATCAAGCTCCATCTTTTTGGAAGGGAAAACAGTAAAAAAATTGGGAGGGGAAAAATGAAAATTGCATAACTCCAGACTCACATATGACAAGGTAGAATAAATTCGGGTATTACTGTTTTTGAATTATTTTACTCTTACAATTTGTTTTCAGTTAGCTGCATATTTAAAACCATAATATGTAGTAGCTAATTATAAATAAAATAAAGTCTGTATAAAGCAAAACCTTAACTCTTAAGTTCTTTTCAAAATGTCAATTTTTTAAATCATTTTTGTGACTATAAAAACGAAGGTTCTAATCGATCCCCACCTCAATCTTCTAGTCTTGATAGCTTGCTTTCTAATTAATTGAAGCTAAAATTTGCTTTTCACTATTCAGAAATTGTTAACTTAAAGGGACTAAGTTTACAAGTGAAACAATTGGTTGGACCTAAAATGACAGTAAGTACGACGAGAAAACAATTAATTTGACCTAAGGTCACTATAAAATTGAAAAAGCAAGAAAGCATCTTTATCTAGGCATTTTTATTAAACTACCTTGACCTTATCTGGTCTCTCACTTTTCATTATTTCATTTAATTCACTAAATTCTATTTGGAAATGTAGCTTAATTATCTTATTATTATTGTTATTTTATTTTATTATTTTTTTTTTTTACTAATCAAAGCAATGAACCATAAATGATTACAGTTATAGTTGGACTTATCATTATAAAAAAAGATTACTCAGTTGTATTAATTTGAAAATAAATAATATATTTTAGACAATTAAAAAGGTTTTGTGTTCTAAAAACAAATAAGAGATAACAACTGAGCTCTATTTTATTTTATTTTTTTAACTATGACACTACTCAAATTATACATTAAAAAAATAAAGCTGATATTGTTTGTTATATTGGAAGATAAAAGTGGAATTTTATTTCGTCTGGACTATCGTTTTAATAGGACGTTACGCAATGGCATCATGTCAATCTCATGATTTCCTAGTGATATTTCAACTTGTTTGAGTACCCTAAGTCATGCTCAACAGAGTTCTAAATTTTAACAATATTATTAAACGTATTTGATAATAGATAAAATAACAAATATTTTTATCTCCGGTTTTTTATTAAAAAAATTGAGTACTCTAGATTTTACGCGAGGCATTTTTATTAAGCTACCTTGACCTTATCCGGTCTCTTAACGTTATCATTTCATTTAATTCACTAATTCTGTTTGGACATGTAGCCTAATTTATCTTATTTCATTAATTAAAACAAATTCATTTTTATCACGTGAATTTTTATTTTTTATTCAATATCTTCTATATAAATCCTATTTTATTTATCTTTTTATTTTTTTATCTTCTTTAAAATAATTGTTTATTTACTTATTACATTTTTTTTTTTAATATTAATAACGATTAATATATGTTTTTATTTTCTATATTGTTTTGATGATTTCATTATTTTGTTGTTGTAAATTCCTTTTTATAAAAATTTGAAATTGTGAAATATAAATAATTGGTAATCACAATAAATTGCAAGTAATTTATTAAATTATTTATTGATTTCTAACAATTTATTATAAAAAAATACGTAATTTATTGAATTGTATATGTAAAAAAATACATATATTAATTGTAATTAGTTATACTTTTTAACATTGCACAAACAAATCATATGCTCATTTGGACTCCAGAGGATAAAAATGTTCTTAATAATTAAATCAGAGGTCTTTGTAGAAGCAGGGACCTAAACTTCCAAAACCGATTCAAATGAATTCGCTGAAGCTCTAAATTTGGAAACACTGTCCTCTTAAAGACTATCATTTCCCCTTCCAATGTTTTTTTGACAGAAATAAAAATCAGAGAAATAATTTGGGACTTTTAAACTTGAAGGGGTATGGCGATAAATATATTGTAAAATGTGATGTAAAACTAATATGTATTTCATTCTTAGCTAGAAACTTAACAGCCCACCAGTAAATATGAGAACTTTTAAAATAGTTCACACATTCAGTTCGTATTTTAGTTTAAAATAGTTAGTTCGAAAAAGATATTTAGTACTTTTGTGCTCTGAAATTATCTGATATAGGGACTTAAAATATGACATAAAATGATGAAACTAGTTTTCACACTGAAAAAAACAAGTGATCTCATTCATCCTCATTTTTCCTTATTCAAAGAATGTTTGATACTATCTAAAATTCTGTCAATTTATAAAAATATTTTCGATTGATTAGTTTATCTTCTCTTATCTATTTGCATGTACTTTAACCTTACAATAACGTTTATTTGTTTTAAGAAGAACAACAAAAAAACCTCATTTATATTTAAATACGAGGGGCAAGTAAAAAGTAAGGTTCCCACATTTTTTTCAGGTTTAAGGCATTTTTTATTTCAATAAATAAGTATACCATCTGAAAGCTTGTACTTTAAACTATTTTTCTACATAGTCACCCAATTTTTCTATGCATTTTTCCTGACGAGTTATCCAAATCTAAAAACTTGCTTCGAAGAACTCCGCCGCCAGGCCACCAATGAACTTGGTGACGCTTCCTTCACCTCTATATCTGTACTGAAGCGTTGTCCACTCAAGTATTGCTTCAATTACGGAAACAAGTGAAAGATCAGGGCATCAAGCAATTGCCGTACAGATAAAGAGGTGAAGGAAGCAGTCACCAAGTTCATTGGTGGCCTGGCGGCGGAGTTCTTCGAAGCAAGTTTTTAGATGTGGATAACTCGTCAGGAAAAATGCGTAGAAAAATTTGGTGACTATGTAGAAAAATAGTTTAAAGTACAAGCTTTCAGATGGTATACTTATTTATTGCAATAAAAAATGCCTTACACCTGAAAAAAATGGGGGAACCTTACTTTTTACTTGACCTATGTATGTACACCGGTTGTTATTTTATTGGCTGTCAGAGATTAGATAGAAATATTAAGTTAATACCTCTTATTAGTTCCTGAAACATTGTGTAATTGTTAATAATAAATTATGTTCCCTGCATATAAATTAGAATTGTTAATAATGAATTATGTTCCCTGCATAGAAATTAGAAGATTTTGAAAAATTACAAATAGTAACATCTCTAGTTACTAATACAATAATACAAAAAGTGTATTATTTGGTTAAGCCATCAATTCGCTATAAAAGCTGATTGACAAAGATGTTTTATAATAGTTGATTCCAAACACTATCTTATTTTTTATCGACAATCTTATAAAAGAGCACCAGTTAAGATAAAAGGTGGTTTGTAGTGGCAACAGAGGTCTTAATTAGTAACATGGCACTATGCTCACCATGTAGATTATAAAAATCAGAAAACACGACTCGACTCGTATATATCAATCACTGGCACTTTTTTAGAGTGTTACTTCCCTTATAAAAAAACAGAAGTAAAAAAGAGTAACAATCTAAAGAAGGTGCAGAAAATTATCTTCTTTAGACTGTTACTTCCCTTATAAAAACAAAAGTGTGATATTCCTTTGTCCAAAAGTACATTGGACGGAACATCACTTTGTCTTAATAGTTATTTAGACAAAGGAATATATAAATAATTTTTTCCATTTATATTCTACAAAAACATAGGAGAGTAACAATCTACAGAAGTTCCCAATCGCTGATGTTTTAAGTGAATAGCCACATTCAATTGAAGATGTTAAGATAAAAAGGTTACTCTATGCTAAAGCTTAATAAATTAAAGAGCCTGTACTGGAGGCATGAGTTGGTTTTCCCAGTGGCAAAAAATTGTAGACACTATAAGGCGTTTAAAAGACAAAAAATAAAGTGGACATTTAAAAGATAACAAAATTAAGTGGACACACATATTTTTAGATAACATAAATAACATATTATATAAGACAATTGAGAAATATTTTAAAATAATAATTTGTACTTGATGGTGTACAAGATATATATTATCAATAAATTAAAAAAAAAAAAAAAACTCTTACTGGAGCTAATACTAAAAATTATAGATAATGCATATTTCTAATAATAGCTAGGCAATATAAAAGCAACCTTCATTAAATATGACAAGGTCACCTGTCACAAGAGCACCTCTAGCTTGTCTGAAATAATTGGTTTAGTAGCCAATAATAGACAATAGTTATTAATAACAAAATAAACTCAATAATTCCCATACATTGTGTCCTATCAAATATTTTCAGTTACATAAGTTATCGATGGAATAGTTTTGTTATATTTAAAAAAAAAAAAAATTGTTTGTTATTTAATTTAATACTTATCAAGGTGGTTAATTTTAAAAAAAAATATTATTAACTGAAGTTATCCTGCATTTTTATTCATAATTTAATAAAATTAATATTGATCTAAAGTTATGAGTGGATAAGGGAACGGAAAAAGTTGCATGGTGTAGGGAAAAAAATTGTACGTAGAAAATGGAGATAGGCGGGTCACACAATCAGAACATCCAACGGAAGGTGGGCAAAGAAAATTATAGAATGGACACCATTGGAACACAAAAGGAAAAGTGAAAGGCCTCAAGCTTACTGGAACGTAGAAATGAGAAGATGCTGAGGTGGACCAACATGGCCAAGAGTAGTCCTAGGTTGTCTTAACATGGCCAAGAGTAGTCCTAGATAGTCTTGAGTGGTGAAGAATAGAGCAAATCTACAAAGATGCATGGTTGCATCGAAACTAGATAGAGTAAAATTAAATAAATTGTTCTAATACTGTTACTGATATCTGTTGAACCTCTGTCTGATGTCTGTTGTCAGTAGAACCTCGATAAGAAGTGTCTCAAGGGGATAAGGGAAACAGTCTTGTTATTGAGGTTCCCTTTTTGTTGAGGGTCGTGTTATCAAGGTTATGTTGGACTACCCTATACGGGGCATCAGGTATAGAAATGGAAAAAACTGGCACATATAATTAAAGTCTTTTCTATATTTTGATAAAAAAAAAATGCACCAATTATGGATTCTTCTTCATTTCATAAGTTTTCTCTTATTACAATTTCCATATTCAGACATCTATTTTGAGACACAGCTGTATACAGGCCGATTTTGGGAATCTTGGGCGTATGTATCTGTAGTAGATTACCTGGGCTTCAATGTAGCGTATCTGGTTTTTCAAAGAGTATGAAATGAAAAAGAATACATAAATAATGCAATTTATATCAATATATCACTTTAATTATGTGTGCATTATATTTGTTAGTTTTTGCATTTCTATACATGATGCCCTGTATAGGGGAATCCAACCGCTATAAGTCGTGTTATAGACGTTAATAGAATGTTAGGAGCGGAGTGGGGTGAGGTTTTCAAGTCTAGACTTGTTCAAGGTCGACCCATTACTGTATAGCGTCGCGTTAATGAGGTTTATTTCTCAAAACGACTTGTTGTAGAGGTTGTGAGTTATGTTGTGAATTGGAAAAAATCCGTGTTATCGAGGTTGTTTGGATAAATAATAGTCGCATTATAGAGGTTAATTTAACAATATGTGTTATGGCAATCTCAAGGGGAATTGAAGATTGAAACTGTTAATTGAGGTTTTCATGTTATTGAGGGTCGTGTATGCGAGGTTCTACTGTAATATGATGGTTATTTTGTAATAACAATTTATTTCAAATGTTTTTTATTGAGTAATTATTTATTTATACTGTCTAAGAATATTTTTAGTTATTATTGGTCAAGTAAATTGGGTAATAGTAATATGAACATTTTTTTTCAATGTATCAATTTATATTATTGATTATTAACAGTCGCAAATAATTGTTGTAACTAACCCAAATATTAACTAGAACTAATATTAATCAACAATGTAATATTGTGATTTTGCACACTGCAATAAGGTATACAATTAGTGTTAGTGAGAGACACCAAGGGATGTGCCACGCAAGTGTGACACACAGGAACTGTTCCAACACCAGACAAACATCACAAAGATGTTGGCTCGGCAAAACGCCATGTCCTGCATCGTTTCGTCGCTACCGACTCATCAGGGGCCCGACGATGCCCACCCAACTCTGGACCTATACCATATCAAGAAAA